>JAYJLV010000046.1:1756247-1781052 GCA_036873485.1 Torymus texanus | reverse complement strand
TCCCTCTCTCCTTCTCTCATTCTCGCCTCTTTCGCTGTCCCTTTGGCCTCCTTTCTCTCCGCGTTCTCTACCCCCCCCTCTCCCCCGAGTAATAAAAGAGAAACTTGAAGGGCTCGCGCGCAATAGTCGTCCTGGTCTTGCGCTGTTTCGGGATTGCCCGTTATTTTTGGCCCTGCGATCGAAGCGCCTTTACGCCACGTTTATTTTTACGGGGTACGTTGCCCGACTCAATGTTTACTAATCTTTGCGATTGTTTTGCTCCGGTAATTACGGGGAATTTACACGCACGCACGCGCTCGGAAATAAGGAGAGTAATGCCGTTCGATTCAGCACCCGTAAATTAACCGATGATGTGTTTAATATTTTTAGCAGCGTAACGATTTGTGTGTAACTTTTATGTGTAATATATGTTTACTAGATGGCAATATATGATTTGTAATTTTTAGTCATATTTCAAAGTTGAATTTGTATAAAAATAAATATGATGCAAGTAGTTTCTTTGGTGATGGTAATAATAAATATTGTAGATTCTCAAGGAGTTTGCCAATTTTCAATTAAAATATTTTGGATGAAAATTTCCGACATTGGAAAGCTGTAAAACATAGCAAACCTTTTACAAAATTTCATTTTGAATAACTTTTTAAATATGCGGTAACACCTACCTACTTTTACTTTTCCTCGGATCAAATAATTTGCTCAATCTTTATAAATAGTATTTGAGTTTAAAATTAGATCAAAGAAACTCTGCCTTTTCTAACGAAAGACTAATTGTGGTTTTATGCCATTTTCCGGTGAAGTATATTTGACTTCTATTATGAATAGTAATGATTATTAGGTGTTTCAATGTCTTTTGTACTCGAAAAAATTTTATTGGAAAGTAGTGTTTTTATTGCTAATGGTGAAACAAACTTGCAGTATGCAAACAAATTAATTAACTTTGATTGCACTTCGGTATAACGTACACTAACCTTTTGTCATGCAAGTTTGTCTGCTCATTAGCAAAGAAAATATTTATAATTCTATTCTGAGTGTTATTTCCGAATTGTATGTATATGAAAAATGTATATTTGAAAAAGCGCATGACTAGCATTTACATAGCATCTTCATTATTGTAAGACAAAGTAGTAAAATATAAATGTTTTACAAAATATGAAAGTTGTTAGCTTAATTGTTGTTTTAAATATGAATTAAAATTGCACAAAAACAAATGTAAACCTATTTGCACTACAATCACTGGTGTTTTAACAAATTGCACAAGAACAGCTGTACCCATTTTTTCTGAGTGTTTTGTGTCGTAATAAAAAGTTTAACCTCAGCTCGAAACGGCTACTAAAGAGGTGCATGCAAAGAGACCCCGAAAATGGAAGAGAATTAGAGCAAAAAAACAAGCTTATATCCCGTCTGAAGGCGACGAATTAACATGGCAAACCCTCTTGAGCAGTGTGCACGAGGAGCGAGGCTCGTCGGAGGAGCGGGCCCGCGGCGTCGAGAGCCGCGAGGTGGCTTGCGCCGGTGGCGACGCGGGGCCCACCGTGCCCCCGGTCGCGGTCCGGCCCACCCGTCGCTCACGGCCTCACTCACTGGCCGTGCAGCCACTTCACTACCAACGCTTCGACCCGGACCAGCCGTCTACTCAGGAACAACAGCTGCAGCAGCAGTCGAGCAGTAGCAAGCGGGCGGTGGCCGTGGCCGTCGCTGCTGCTGCCGCTGCTACGAGTCGACATCCGAACATGACCAGCCAGGAGAGCATCGGCAGCTGCAGCCTCGACGTCGAGAGATCCGCCTCCGACCGATCAGGTTGGCCACTATCACCATTCTCCCGCCCCGATCCCCTGACGATGACGGCGATGCTGCACACGGTCGCATGCGACCTCACAACCGATGGCTCCGTTTTTTTCATTCTTTACATTATATATGCACCATTTAGTTATGTTTTACTTTGATTATTCTTTCTTTCTCGAGGGTTGTGGGCCGGCAGTGGAAGATGTTCGATTCATTTTGTTCTTTTTTCGTTATTATATTATACTGACCATTGTTCAAGCTTGGTTTCTTACTCTCTATTTTAGCATGTTTGCCATGTTTTTATAATATTTATTTTTACAGTACATCATTCGTACAGTATTTTTATACAGTCGGTGTTTACAAAACACCATGATACATTTACATGAATTTTAAATTAATTTGCTTCTCCAGTTTATTGCCATTGTTGAATTTGAAAATATATATTAGTATCCGTTATTTGAATTTTATTGGTTTAGGTTTATTATTGCACAATCTTTTGCACACTTGATAAAATTTCTTCTATTTTGCACTGGATAATGTTTTATCCGTATAATGTATACTACATTACACGATAACACTACTATCATCGTATAATACATAATTATCTGTTTCTTTTATATATAAGAATATACATATTATATTATGATTTTCTACATTATTATTTTACAAAAAGATGTCAATAATTAAAATTGTCTTTTTAGATGTTAAGAGGTTAAATTTTATAGGGTTTCTTCAAATTATCAAAATATTTATAATAATAAAAAATAAATAAATAAGATTTGTAATTGTTCAATAAACAACTTCGGCATCTAAAGTAATTATAACGCAAGACACAGTGTCTATAAGGATTATTGTCTCACCTACGAATTCGAATGCTTTCCATACAAATGACTAACCGAACACATGCTGAGAGATCGTCGAGTAGGCGTTGAATGGAAAACACGTCGTTCGTTCTTGTAACCGCTAAAGAAGTCGATCCTTCGGATAAAGAAAAAAGTGCATTCAGAGGCAACGTGACTCGCGAGAAGATGAGACAAGCACTTGGAGAAAGAGTAAAGATTATCACTGATACATTCCTTTTTTGCTTTCATCTGAAAGTAATCCATTTAAAGTTCGAACAGGAATAATATTGTAATGCAATTTATAATCAATAGCACTGAAATTTAATAATCGATAAATAATTTATAAGTTTTGTGGGAGAAAAAATACTTTTCAACTAAATGCATTCATAAATTCAAGGTAATCTTGTGAAGTGAGAAAAATTCGTTATATCAAAAAATAAAGTATGACTCATAATACTGATCGGTGAAGCATTCAAACTCATTTTCAATAGTCCTTGAGTCATGAGTACACATTTTGTCTCTGTTAGATTTTCGTAGTAATTTCGAATATAATGATATTTTTGCCGCAAATCTGAGAGACATCAGCAGCAGCGGTATCGAAGCCATTCCAGCGGCAAATTAAAAGTCGGAATTAGTTCGACGCGCGAGTGCACACTATGGCCTCAGGAGACAACGCCAGGAGAGCACGAAGGAGTCTCTCTCCTCTCTCTCTCTCCCTCCCTCCCACTCTCTCCTGCGACGCTACGTGACTGCTAGGAAAAGTACGGGCGAGCTATTCTCAGCGATCTCTCTCACTCCTCCCTCGCTCCATCCTTCCCTTCTCTCTCTCTCTCTCTCTCTCTCTCTCTCTCTCTCTCTCTCTCTCTCTCTCTCTCTCTCCTATATCCAGCGACTGTCGCGACGCGGCTACGCGTCGCTATTCCTTCCGATTCCCCCGACTTGCGGGGCGTGCGCGCAGAAAGTGGCCACGGCAGCGAACACGCGCGCGGGGGAAAGAAACGTGTGTCTGCATTAGTCCCGCAGTCCTGCGGTGAATCAGCCCGCGATCGCCCGCCGTCGAGGCTCCGTTCTTTCTCATAGAAAAAATATCACTCGATCAGCTCTATTGTATAAATATACAGGGACTCTCGTTATCTTTTTTTTGGTGTCTCGTCTGATCTCTACGGGCTGTTGACGACGTGTGTGGGGTTAAAGTGACGGGTAGACTCGCGATGTAGTATAGTTGCAGTTTTTCTGCCGCGCGCGAAGTTGCGTACAAAGTGACATCTCAATATCGAATAAAGAGGGAACTACGCGCGGTGACGTGTGGTTGTTTGCTGCCAGCTATAAATACGGGCATTCAAGAGGGGAAATCAATAAGAGGATCGCATTGTTATCGAGGCGTATAAAATGGAGCAGATTTCGGGTTGCTTCGTATGATGAAATAAGTGCAAACGTTACGCTGAATTGTCGATAATAAACGTGAGTACTATATAATACTATGTATATAAAAAAATGTGTTAGGTCAGGTGAAACAGCGTAATGGATCTGCTATGTAGATGAGGAGTCGAGTCCTTTGATAGTGTAATAACACCACGAAGAATGCCTATATTTAAAAGGCCGCTTTAAAAGCAGCAAAGTGAGAGAGAGAGAGAGAGAGAGAGAGAGAGAGAGAGAGAGAGAGAGAGAGAGAGAAGCCCTCGTCCTAAAGAGGAAAGTTAACAGTCGGTGAAAAGCCGCAGTGGCGAGAGTCAGTGCCCCTCGAGGCAGGGGTGCACTTTGGGAAAGAGATGCTATTCTCGGTCCATATAGCCAGTGACATTTTTAAAAGGAATTCCTCTTTGCTTTGGAATTTATATATATACACACAGACACACGCAGACATGAAACACGCGAGTACACATGCGGGGCAGGCACTGCGGCAACGCGTTATCGTCCACACGTTTATAGTGCCTTCTGTCTTGCTGTGAAACGAGAGAAAAACAAACGTCGCGTCCGTGCGTAACCCCATAAGCCTCTTCTCCTCCTTCTCCGCTACCACATACTCCTCCTTCGCCGCGGCCGCCGCCGCTGCTGCTGCTGCTATACTCCTCGCGTCGCTTTTTTTTCTCCTCTTTCACTTTCCTCAGTACGCTCGTGGAGACGGTACAACGAGTGTCGCTAAAACGAGCGGCATAGCGTGGTCTCTCTCTCTCTCTCTCTCTCTCTCTCTCTCTCTCTCTCTCTCTCTCCAGAAAGTGCTCCCCTCACGGGAAATTCCCTGTGTTCGTTCTGTCTCGCTCTCTATCGCACGCGCGCGTGCTGAGAACAAGATCGTATCGACCGTGTCAATTGTGCTAGGGTATGTATATATATACGTAAGATTGCGTCGGACTAGAGGTATATAATTCGAGGATAATAAGAGGAGTGCGCGATGTTTTGGGATTTCGACGATTTTCGGGAAATCGTGAGTGGGAATCGGACTTGATGGTGGGATTGGGCGAAGATTTTATAGAACAATGGAAAGCGGTGATGGAAGCAGTTTCGTAAAATAGCGACCATCGTGAGATTTAATCATTTTGATTTATATTTCTTCTTGCTGTGCTTTGAGTATAGTACAGCTCGTTGTAATGATTGCGCTTTGTTGAAATAGTCGCAGTGAAACGTAAGAGACAAATGCCATATATGGTCCAACAGGGGTACCACTGGAACTTACATAATACTTAACCTTCTGGAGAATTGTATTCTTAAATACTAACACACAATTTTAAAGAGTCACGGTAGAAATTATTTCAGTAATCATAGATGAATTCTATTTTATTGTAAAACGTAAATAATGTGAATATTTATATAAAAATTATCAACGAATTCATATCGTATTTCTGTTATTAAGATACGTTTATCTTTTATCGTGTTAGATGTTAAAAGGATTTATTTTACTTCCTGGAAACGTTTACGAATGGTTTACAATTTTATGGAATAGCCGAGGCTGCGGCGGCTGACTTTTGTGAAAAGTAATAAAATCTCTGTGAAAGGGTGACTCTCTACAAAGCTATGTTTACGATCGTTTTCCATTGGGCTATAGAAAACCTCAAACTAGTAGTAAAGAACAAAGGAAAGTAATTCCAGTAAGAAAGGATATTCGATATAAAATGATTAGAAAAATGTTAAACTATTATATATATATATAGGAGAATCCAAGTATTTATCTTTACAATCATTTTAGTTATATGACATAAAAATCTTCTTTATTTTATCTTCTTCAGCTTCTTTACCAATCATCGTCGATTAACCTCCCCAATTTATTTTCATTTAATTTAAACCCAAAATCAAACCTCAACATAACATTCCATCTTACTACACACATTACACACAAAACTCGACCATCTATAACCTTGGCATCGCGCTAATCTTTGAAATTTTCCATGTTGCAGAGGTAAACGCGGGCTCACTTTCGGAAAAGACACTGCACAGTCTGAACCTGTCGACGTGCAACGGCGACAGCCAGCCGGCCGAGGACCATAATCAGGCGCCGCAGCGCGCCGAGCTTACGATCCAAATCAGCAGTGAACCGGCGGCGACAGTCGAGTCCGCGACACCAGTGAGCAATGGGCATCACCCGCGACAGACAGGCTGCGACGACGAGACTAACGCCGACGCAGAACAGCAGCTGACGGCGACGACGACGAAGAAGCCGAGTTACCTTGGCCTCGCCTGCAGCATCAGCGGCTACAGCGGCATCACGCGCTACGATAGCAAACTGCGCGAGGGATTCAGGTCGAGGGATAGCAGCCCAGGCGCCAGGCTAATCACCCGGGACACTAGTCCGGCCGGTTTCAGGTACACACGACACTCCTGCTTCTTTTGTTGCTGCTCAATGTGTCGTCGGCCTCGTTATAAGTATGGCTCGGTTCGAGAAAATTGCTGCTGCTTCCCGCGCGCCTGATTGAGAGATCACGAGCGAGGGAGTTTCTGCGGGAGGAAAACCGTAACGGGAAAGTGGAGCAGGCGGGATATGATTTTTTGGGAGATAGCAGATATTTCGAGCATGTAGCCGCGGGAGAGTTTCGTTTTGTGAAAGGTTGACGTGCGAGAGATCGTGCGGCCATAAATCGACGCGTGCGAGGGAATAAGTCGCGAGTGTACAGCACTTTGTCATCAGGCGCGTGTGGCGATAAGCTAATAGAGAAAGCGCGGGTGATGTGTGTGTGTGTGTGTGTGTGTGTGTGTGTGTGTGTGTGCGTGACATTTTTCAAACGACTAAAACATCATCTATTTTTGCGTGGAATGAAGATCAACGACTATGTTTTTTCGAAAGTAATATCGCACTCGGTTTTTCGTTTCAAGATCAAGTTTTCGCCTGAAGTTCTTTTAATCGCGTTAATATTAAAACAAATCTAGTCCAAGTCGTTCCGTAAGTATTTACAAAGGTCGTTAATGGTAAATTGCCTGGAGAATAGCATTAAATGAAAGCATAAACTATTATATTACACGTAGTTTTTTTTTACCACGGAAGTGAATTTTAATAGAAATAGGAAAACTTTCACTGTTTTGTAATGCTATTGTTAATTACGTAAAAATTGGATATGTATCATCAATGATTTACATAGTAATGAAGGTCTAGTTTTACCATACAATAAAGAATCTCAATTTAACATTGCACTATCAATTTATGTACAACATAATCATTTTAAAAAAAAAACTTGTTACGTTAAATTTATGCACAAGGAAAAAACTACAGTAGAAATGATTATATTTGTTAAGTATTGATAGAAAATGGGTAGTATTTATAATATATTATTTCGAAACTATACTTTAATCGATTGTCGCTATGAATAAATTAAAATCAGTGCATTATAGTATAAGTTTTATTATATTGCAAGTTTGCCTACGTGTCAAAGAAAATATAGTAATTATCTTCAGTAGTAAAAATTCAAAGCAATCTCTAGGAGCTCGTGTTCTTTACTGCTCTATATTAGACAAAAAATTTAATAAATTTGCCGAAAATAAATAAAAAAAATAAACTACCAAGCTCACATACTAGCACAAAAGAAAATCGAAAGCTGTTTGCGAAAAGCACTCCGCTATATCTCTGCAATACTACGCGTATCGAACTTCCGTTCGTCGATATACACATGCCAAGTGTCATTATTACATCCTTGTAGCTCATTAACCTCTTTCTTGCAGATCAAACGAGACGCTGACCGTGCCACAGGGCCACCAACAACAGCAGCACCCGCCGTCGAGAAATAGCGGCCCGTCGATATCACCGCTAGCGATGGAGCGTCACCACAATGGTTTCGCCAATGGCGTACGTACGAGCAGCTCGGAGAGCAAGTCCTGCAAGATCGAGAGCTACCTGGTGGAGTCGAAGGGATATTCAGAGGTCGACCGTGGCATGCCCGCCCACTTTGCCGATCAGCTCAGCCCAATACATGCGAGCTCGTCCAACAAGCGTGCCAGCCCCGTCGGGGCGCGTATCGCCGCTTACAATCAGCAAAACAAGTCCTACTCCTCGATATCCAAAGTCGCATCGCCAAAGTCGCTTCATCATGTCAATGGTATAATAATTGCTTAATGTGATTGAAATACGTCTTTATTTTATTGTTGTATTGGAAGAGTATTTTCACTCAAAAGTAATTGTATAGGATTTCTAACAAACGTAAACAAGCTTATTTGAGTTGAGAAATAATCAAGTATGTTTGCTGTCACGTGAACGCCTTAATTTCTCGCTACAAAAAGCATGCAGATAACGTTTGCTTAACTGTTGAAGACAGCGTGATAAAACTTTTGTAAATATTGCAAAGACTCTCAGTGAATTTAGACGTGTCGCCTTTGGAAACTATACGCTTTTTATCAGAGCGCCAGCTTATCAGCTGTTAGTAATATTGAAACATCAACTACTACAATATAACAAGTTTACATAACATTAGTCATTCGCAAATCAATTGGCGCGCGCTCGAACAATCTGAGTTCCTTCTATTATATCTAATCAGCTCATCGTCGCAATCGAACGCCTCACTTATCTCTATGCGTTCTCCTCTCCTCTTTCACAGTCTCGCGCACGTCGTACAGCGAGACCAGCATACTGAACGGCTCGTCGTCAGAGCAGGAGGATGGCAACTGCACGCTGAACACGAGCAGTGAGAAATCGTTCATCCAGCAACGAGTAGAGCGGCTGTACGGACCAGGCGCCCTGGCGCAGGGCTTCTTCTTCAAACGCAGCAGCGTGACGCGTCTTGACGTCAGCAATAGCAGCGCTAAGTCGAGCAAGAGCCCCGGCAGTGGTGTCGGCAATCACAACAACAATAACGTCCCCCTGCAGGAGGATACGAACGAAGAGTCCCTCAAGAACCTGCCAGTGTTGCGGCACCTGCGACCCGAGTTCCGTGCGCAGCTGCCGGTCGTCAGCCCGCGCAGGCCTACCGATGGCTCCGAACAAATCATTAAACCGTTGAAGAGGTGAGCATGATTATGATAAGCTGTATTTTTTGTGCAGGTCAAGGCTGCTTGACGGATATTCTCGTTTTTTTTTTAAGGAAACGAAACACGTTTATTACTATATTGTAGTTTTTTTTTACTGTTTGTTAAGGTTTTTGTAGTTTTTCTAAAAATAATTGTTTCCAAAAGTGTAAGGAAAATTACTTTGATAACGATTATTAATTCAAAATTAGAAAATTAAAAAATTAAAGTCATTGTAGGAATGAATACTTTTGTGTATTCGTGAATATTAATTTAGTTACGTGTTTGCAGGATTTCAGTTTCACCTGGAAAGAACGATGCCAAAGAAATAAAAGAAAGTCCAGTAAAGCAGGAAAATAACGCAACGAATGATGTGAAAATGACTGCCAGCGTTACGAGTCTTACAGATCAACAGCCTGCTGCTCCGAAAGTTGTTTTACCTGTACTTGAGCCTAGTGCCAGTTTAACAAATATACCTAAACAAGGTATTGAAGCACCTATGGAAGTGCAAGAAAAAGATGGACATTATTTTACAAGCGTATGTAGAAAAGCTCGATTAAAATTGCATATTGTGGATAATTGACTAAAATAATTTACTGAATTATTTACTTATTTGTTTTAGTTGTTGAATAAAGAAAGAGATAGACTCATAGTACTGGCAGAACAAGCAGAATCAGAGCTTTCTGGTAGCGGAGCATCGGCTCTTCCAGAGGAAGCTGCTGGAAAATTAAGATCTGCTGCTGGCAAAGCAAGACTCCTTGCGTCGCAAAAAATGAAACAATTTGAAGGGCTTTGTCAGAAAAATATCGTTAGTATAATTATTATAATATATTAATATAATATTTACTTCAAATTGTTAAACACGCAAAAATGTATTTATTATAGAACCAAGTGCCTGGTGAAGAATTTCCAACGACTAATGAAGATCTTGCAGGATTCTGGGATATGGTGATGTTGCAAGTCGTTCAAGTAAATGACTTGTTTGAATTACTTGAACGTTCAAAGAAGTCTCAGTGGCAAGAGGTAAGAACTTTTTCAACCTAGTAATATATTTCTTTTTCACCATATCCTGGCCGAAAGTACTACTGTCGCTTTTAGTTCAAAAACTCGAATATGGCATTTTCGGACCAGGTTCGGCCCATAAAAAATAGTATACACACCATCAAGGGAGAAAAATTAATCAGCTCAAATTTCGTGTTTGGCCCCCTCGCCGTCAGTTCGAGTGGCAATTTACACGAACTGTGGACTGTCCAAGTTTTTTCTTTCTAGATGCGTAATATACTAATTTATAGGTGGTAGAGCTTTGAAGTACTGCAAATTTTTATTAGGATAAAATTCGTTCTACTTAAAAACGAGTGTACGGTTATAGTATTCCTTTATACAGATCTATAAGTATAAAAAAAACTTTGTAAATATTTGCGATGTAAAAAGAGAAGGTTATTAAGGTAAACAAACAGAGCTTTACTTTTGAGATTTAAAAAATTCCAAAATATTAATTTTTTTGAAAGAAATAAATTATAGAAAATAGTTGAAAAGTAGCATAATTTAATATTGATTTTCATTAGTTCTTTAACATAAATTATAAATAAATTGATGGGTTTTCTACATACTGAATGATCTTTTAAAGAATATAATAAAATATTATAAATCAGCATAAGATACTTGTAAATATTTTTAATGGCAGATATATCTTATTTTATTCTTGGGAGCAAAAGGGTTTATTTAACTTCCTTACAGTAACTTTAGATTACTGTACACTAAAATTTTAGAGTGTCTTAAAACTTATTTTATAATTTTATAAAACTTAAATATTATTAATTTTACGTTAACTCATATCTCATAAAAATGTTAGGAAATATATTTATTACGTTTTGTACATGCTATATGCTATTATTATTACTATTATTATTTAAAATAGAATAAACTTTGTCTAATAACGAGGTAGAGACAAGCGAATTCATTAATTTAAAAAGTATAACGTTACATAAAACTTTTTATTTATATTTTCAATTAAAAAGTTCTTGTATTAGATTTATATTTTATAAAATTAGTTGAATATAAATTAATAATATCTTTTTAAATTACAGGTTGTACTGGAACGTAAGTCTACAGCTCCAACACCGCAAAATGGAAGTGCAGCAAAACGTCGCCAAACCCCAGCTTCAAAACCTAAGTCAACCGCTAACGCTGAAGCCGCTCGTAAAGCACGCGAGGCTAGGGAACAAACTCGCCGACAACTAATTGAAGAAAGAAGACGTGCAATGCGATCAAATGCTGGCAAGTCAGATAATTCAGTGGAAATTTTTGTTCCCGAAACGTAACAAAATAACGCACTTTCTGGTTTCAAGGCCTCTATGCAGTAGAAAAATTTGAAATCAAATGAACGTTTTTCAAATGCTTACTTATTCTTTGTGTTCACTGAGAATTGTGAGCAACTGAAATATGTTTTTATCGTATGATAACCGTTGTAGGTGCGATTGAAAGTTAATCGGCTTAAACAAAATTAAAATGGTAAAATCTTGCAGCGATGATATTAACATTAAGCTTCGCAAGACATCGATTTATTAGGCAAAGAGCATTTAACCAGAAAATTGTAACAATTTTTATAGACCTTTTTTTTAATTATTGTCACTAGTTGTAAGAAAAATTAAATTACGAATGTAAATATTTTTGATATATTAGGACGCCGTTCTACATTTGGTCGAATCAAACTACCGTTCGAAATGGAACATAAAACTCTTTTCTTTTATACTGAAGTGTCTATTTTTCCCTACCATTATTGGGAGCGCAAACCTGTAACATCACAAAAACTTTTTTGTCTACTGATACGTGGCATTAATTTATTTAATCAGATATTTATATATATATATGTGTATAAACGATGGTGTAAAAGACTGGAAACACATTGGAAAGAGAAACTATTTGTTCGTCCAAGACGACAAATCATGTGGAAAAACTCTGGTGCATTGTATTGTAAATATTCATTCCATAGGCATTTGGCAACTGCATTAGAGCTTTGTTTTTGTTTGGGTTGTCAACTTGGATGAATTCCTATTAACATTATTTTTATTATAATGATCTACGTTTAATGTAAAACATTTTAGAAAGTAATTGTAGATAACTTTTTTACTCGATCATATTAAAATTTATTAATACTCATATAAGGTTTGGTGATAGTAATGATTGCGAATTACTTTACGATATCTCCTTAAGGGATCCGTCTTTATTGTTTTTAATAAAATGCCAAATTAACGATAAATTTGCAACATTAAAAGATTAATGATTCATGTACAATTATAAATACAAAAAGTATTGAATGCAGATCATTTGACCTCGACCAGTGTGCGAATGAGCGAGTGCGTTTAAATTGTATATAACAAATGCACGAAAATAATGGAAAATTTATTAATTACTTTTTATTAGATTTTGGATTAGAATTCGATTTTTTTATTATTATTTTATCTTTTTGTATCTATTATCTTTTCAGTAGTAATTTATATTCAGATTTTTCATATAGTTTTGTATTGACGCATTCAATGCAGTGCTCATAGCTGACATTTGATTTTGTTTCTACTGAGTATGAAGTAAGTGAAGTTCGTTTTACATAATCATGTTTAATCGTCATACCCAAACAACTGTTACTAAAGAAAGACAAGGTCGAGCACGAATTTAAAAAGCCTTTTAGAATGTTACGAGAGTTATCTTCTATTAGATATTTGGTACTTTTACCCATAAAAGAAGTATTTATTTATTTAAAGTAATAAAGAGACGCTAAGATCTTGTTGAAAAACAAGATCGAAGCTCCCGATAAATTCTTTGTAAGATAGTATCTAAGACGTATTTGTAATAAATTTTCAATCGGCATTAACCAAATATAGAGTATTTTTTTTACCCTTAAAAATAATTAATCATAACCTTCTTTGTCCTTTCTTACTTTTGTCATATAATATTTATTAAACATATAAAAATGTACATAAAAACATTTAAAGATAACTTACAATAGTTAGAATACATTTTGATCACTTGATATGAGTACAGCTTTAATGAGATTCTTAAATATTACATAAATGCATGGGATTCACGGTATCAATTATCGGTTCGTTATACAATTTGAAATACGTGTTACACTGTGTACTGTGTTTTGTATATCTGTAGATGGCACTTGGAATTCGTTCTAGGAATGGGCCGAGTGTGGTTCTCATTATAACTTATTGGAAAGCTTTCTCTCGCGTTCGTCATGATTCCGCTCTCTTTCACTATCTTTTTCTCTCATTCGTTCTTTTACTCTTGCGTCGTCTCAAACAAGACAAATAAAATTCTTGCCTTCGTTCATCTTGTCCTGGACTTCGTCGCTAGACGTTGATTTTTCGGCTTCGTTACTAATCAGGGCGCAAATGAACGTCAGCATTACTCCGAATGAGCCACAGAACAACGCCCAGCCTGTAACAAAATATAGGTCGTTAATTTATACATTAAAACCACTTATTGAAGTTATTGGCAACATTTTTAAATTCGATGATCCTTGACTTTTTAGTGATAAAATTATAAAGATTTATAATTTAATAAAGGATTTCTATGAATGATAGAAATCAATGGAAATTTTATTTGATAAACTATATTTTATTCAAAAAAATCTAAATATAAATTAATACTTCTATCTTATAAGTTTCATTCGCTGTATTGCTCAAGTAAAAGGATTAGAACTCTTTACCAAGTGTGCACTCGCCGCTATAAAACATGTCCGCATCTTGACCACAAAGCCTTTGGACTCTCTCTGCACTCCATCCAGCAGGATACATGATCATCCCAAGTAAGTAAAGGATTCCTGGAAATATTATATTGTTACTATAAGTATTTAGCTTAAATGAAAAATCAAATTTTATTGAAACAAGTATAATAATTTCTTAGTAAGGACAATATCGAGTAATCAACACATTTTGGTTTCTCATCCAAAATTTGAACTGGAAAAAGAAAGATGTATTTCTTACCAGCAATCGCCTGCGCAACACCAGCTAAGTTAAAGATGCTCTTGCGACAGATGCTCTGTACACAGAAGCCCAGTATCGCAGCGGCGATGGTCGTAAACATAATAAGGAGGCCGGTAAATATAAGTACATATGCGGCTTTCCAGCTGGTGGGAAAGACCGACGATTCCGTGGCTAAGCCGTCCATGTTGAAAGGGCCGCAGTGATTGCGACCGTTTAGTCGGGTGCATCGATTGTAGATGCCGACTGATGGCGAATACAACTCTGAGCCCGCATCTGGAATAAGAAGATTGTTGATACGTTAAAAATGCGAAAAGTTAATTGGAACGATTCCGACTTAGAATCAGAGATTTATAAGTAAGTATAAATATCTAATAATATTAATAGTTTGATTTTCCGCGTCACTGCAGTTATCTGCGATTAACGTCTATTAGATACTTGGAATTTCTCTTATTGTACCGAAATGCGTTTTTAATGGTCGTTTTATAGATATTTTCTATTCAAAATGGTTGATAAGTATTTCATTTGCTAGCTCAAAAACATGCTTCATAAATTTTATCATAACGTTTTTATAATTAAAAAAGGATATAGTTTCTAAAAAAGTATACTAAAGGTTTCGCGCGAAAGAATCAGCCTCATTGAGCAATTACTCATGTACGCGAACGATTTTCGCGCAAGAAGACACGAGCAAAAGGAAACGCTATTCCAGCTTAATCGAGCGCAGTCTGGCCGGCTTGGCAACGAAAAATGTCGTTAAACCATGAATCACCGCGTCGAAGAAAGTGTTCGCGCACGATTCCACGGGCGTGAGATACATATACCAGCGCTGCACCGTCATAAATACATATACTTCCATGCTGTGTGCGCGCGCGTGCATCCTTAAAAATAGCCTTTCTCTTGGTATACACATACGGCTGGTCGTATATAATACATTTAGTCGACGAGAAAGGTCCAAGGTTATGGGGAGAACATCGGGGCCGGCTTGGATAATGAGTCTTAGAAGGATTTTATGTCTCACTAGTGTCTATCGTTCGTGGCGGGCTGACCAGCCATCTAGGAGTGACGAAGCCTGAGAATACCGCCATAAAAGCCAGGACGGAGAGGAGCGTCCAGGAGAGACTGCGACCTGTCACTATCACGTAGCAACAGAACCTGCTGAACCTCTTCGGCTCGTGGTCCAACTTCAAATCTAGCAGCTGCATTGGATCGGCTTGGTTGCCTCAATTGGAGGGCATTCCACGTGGAAATAGCAACGTCTTTCTGAAACACAATCAAAGTCGATACCTATTACTTGTTAGTCGTTACTGATAATGAAGGGAATAAAAAATACCTATTATAAGCTATTCATCTGATTAGGCCTATGTATAAAGCTTTCGAGAATTTTAGTAAGTATTGGAATGATAAATGTAAAACTAAGAAAATTAAACCAACTGATTTTGACTTTGTATAAAGATAACAAAAAGCTGTCATTCATTTAACAATATTTAGAAAATTAAAAGATTGAAAAACGTCGTAGGTATATTTGAAAGATCAATGTGAAAAGAATTCTGAAATACTAATGAATGCATATTTATGTTGAGGTATTTTCTTTGTAGATCCTTTTAATTCATAATACGAATTTTTTACTCAACGTTGTTTGATATGATCTTCGAATTTCCCTAGAATAATTTCACGGTCTTTAAAACTAATTCATTCAAAATTCAAATACTCCAAGTTTTTTTCCCATTTTGCCTTGCGTGAAATACCCGTCACGCAACAATTTAATTATCGAAATAAAAAGCGCGTAATTAAAATGAAGCGCAGATAGCACCGTATACGTATATGTTTCATCAAATAAAGACCCACTGTATATTTTTCCCAAAGTACAACCAAAAATAGATTTTGGTATTCTCCACAAAAACTCCTGTGTACAAAAAAATTTTTAATGCAAAAGCAATATAATTGTTTGATAAAAATCGTATCTTTTTTGATCTCATGTAGTCTTTCTACGTATATACGCATTCTGGTCACTTCGTTACATCTTGGCCGCATCTCATCCGCGTCGGATTAACAAAACGACGACGGAGGAGCAAAAAGGGACCGGACGCGCGGCTGCTGTCAATTCAGTCGTGTATGCATACGAGCATGAGCTTCTTTCTTTCTTCTTTTTTTTTACGCTAAAGAAAATAACAGTCGACTTTGATTCCGCACACACGCACACACATCGAAGCGATTCGAAGCGCGCGAGGACAGAAGCATAAAGAGTAGCGCATCTGCCTCACCCACGTTTTTTCCCTCTTTTATTTTCATTCCTACGGCCCTATACTATACTATCTACTCGCGCGCTATGTTTCTTCCACGCCACGCCTTTCCACACAGGCTAACCCCGCACGCCATTGTCACACGAATGTTGTTATATATGCGCGACGCGTGGAATTAAACGAAATTCTCTCACTGTCGTCGATCGCGTGTAAATTAGTCGCCATGAATATTCGCTTACCATTGGCACTAATATTTTGTTATATATGTGTATATTTCGTATTGCAAAAAGGGGGATAATGTTGGCCTGCCGTTATTTACTGGGACGACTCCTCGATTGGCTGATTTTTCGCGCGGGATGCGTGGATAATATCGGGTTATTTTTAGAGAACGCCCTCCGCGACGATTTACGCATGAGTCATATTGTGTTGCGCGCGGTGTCGGAAAGCTACTTGCGACGTCTTTGTGATAAGTTATTAAGCTGTTGGACTACATGCGTCGTGAATATATTTAGTAGAGCTATCTGTTTGAGTTATATACGTATACATGTTATCGTTTCAAGTTCATAAAATGTATATGTTTCGGAAAGGAATCAAATTTATACTACTTTATAGAGGAGTGTATTGTTTAAAAAAGTAAATAACTCTAACAGTGTAAGATGATAAATATTTTTGAAAGTTTGGTCATTTTAGTCATTTTGAATTTTAAACGTATATTTTCCCTGTAGACGCCTTGTAATTCACGCATGACATGTTTATTATCTTGTGTAATACATGAAACTAAAACTAAAATGAAATCAAACACAAAGGCGAGCTTTCGTTACATATATATTTCGTTGCGTTCTCACATATATTCGGGTACGGATCAAGTATCAAGGAGTAGAGTCGGGACTGTCACACACACACACACACACACACACACACACATATAACCAATTTTACGAGTCGCGGCGCTATCTCGTGTTCTCCCTGACCAGATGGAGAATTCCGAGAAATGCAATTAAAACATTTAGAAATATATAAAAGCTATGCGTGTTCCCCAATTTTATGTTGAATTTATCAGGCTGCAGCTGGTTTGCCCGACTGCGTGTATTCAATTTCTTTAAAATTTCACTTTGTTCGTTTGTTAGTAACTTTTATAGACTGAGAGAAATGATATAATAAAAATTACTATACATTATAGTAATTTTTATTGTATCATTTCTCTCCGTGTAATTAATTTAATTATATGAGTATTGCAAACATTTATCTTTTCAACAAAATTTAATATAATTTAAAAACTCTACCTTATGTTGCTTTTTCATTTCACAAGATGACGATGTTACCGTAAATTACACACAAGGAATAGAGATTACGAGTTTCCACGTTGGACAAACTCATCTTATTATATAATCAGTGTTTCTTAGAGTTTAAAGTAAAAGTTGTTTTTAAATTACCCAATATTTGTACATGTAACATTGAACGGCCTTATATAAAAATGAATCTATTTCACATACTATTCCTCGCAACTCGAGTAACCCAGGATTTTTTTACGAACTTTGTTTACGCTTTGCCACGATCGATCCTTCATCTCTTACTAATGCAAAAAAACAGACCCACGCGTAACAGACACCGTGAGCATCTCCCCGATTTTTCCACTTCTCAATTTCATCCGCTTACCTCTTTTCCCCCATTACCCTACACATAAGCCCTCGAAAGCTGCTTCCCCGCGCCATCATAGGTGCGTACACGCAGCTCTTGAGTTGAGCCCGCGTTACGCAAGTTCTGTACGTATACCCGTATATATACACTCATCGTCCTCCCGTAAGGCGGCTTCTCTTTCCGCCACGCAGCTGCTTCGCAGATGCCACATATACAGACAGGTGCCCGGCAACTCGCGTTCAGGCCCATCCTTCCCACTACACACACGCTCATCTCTCCAAGAGCATCATCCACATACATACACGTACGCGCGAGAACCGAGGCAAATCCCATTTATCCAAGGCGAGTAATAGCGCGAGCCGTGCGCGAGAGAGCGATTTTATCGCGATGATTTATCGCGATCGCACACCACCACCACCGTCGACCGGACATTCCGGATTCCTATATACATATACGCTCTCTATTTTGCGAGATATAGTGCCGGACGAGAAGAGCGCCTCTCGCTTCTTTTGCTCCGATTTTTCGTCTATCTCTCCGTACACCGCGAATATATATAACGCAGCAGCAGCAGCAGCAGCAGTGGCGAGTTTGCTCGTTTCTTTTTTCTTCAGAAGCTACGTTAAACGTGCGGACCGCAGCAGTACCACCGCCGCGGGTGTAGTGTATTTATATATGCATGCGTACGGTGAGCGCGGAGATGCGGATAATTGCGAGCGACAAATCGTCGCAGTTCATTTAACTCGTTCGCGTCGTATAATAAGCTCTGTATACCTATAAAAGAGAGAGAGAGAGAGAGAGAGAGAGAGAGAGAAGCCGTTTCAATTAATACGTCCTAAGTTGCGAAACGTGTTGTGCCAGGGTGTATCGGCGTTATATGCGCGGGGAACTCGATATCATTCTCGTGCCGCTATATACGACTGAATTTTGAATTCATGCGCAGGAGCCGCTTCGAATCGCATTAGCCGCGTGTGCGCGCTGTGCAGTCTACGGATATTATAGTAACCTTAGAGGCCAATAAGGCGAGATTGAAAATCTATGATAGTAGTGTCCGTGATAGAGAGCACTTTTCTTTATGATCTTGCTTTATGGCAAAATTTAATTACACTCGTCCGTGGTTTGTTTTCATTTTATTTTTACGTAGAAGAGAAATTCGCAGTTGGTAGGTATATAATAGTCTTTTTATTTGTTACGAGGGAAGTTAATACGTTTACATTTATATTTGTATTATAAGTATAGGATATAAATTTTCTTATATGTTATATAGTGTGTAATTAAAGTAATGGAGTAAATAAACTGAATATTTATAATAATTGCTGGTATATCTACGAGTAACTCGTTAATAGATGCTCTATATATGCCTTGATTGAGATAGACAAGCTGCTCTATAATGTATGCAAACTTTATTCATTATAGCAGATTTTATTCAAATTTAAATTGCTTTTTTATCTTATACGCCGATTATTCGACTGAATTAAAAATATAAAAAAATTTTCTCTGGTATCCTTTAATAAACCCGAAAATACTACAATTTATAAAGTCTTTCATTATACCATCATTTATCGGAATACATCCAATATCTTTGTTTACAAATAAAACGTAATATTTACAACAACAGCACCTGCACTTCATTCAAAAACCTTTATACGTTTGTGCCTAAATTGAAAAACACATCCACCCGCAAATCTCCCATTTATTTTCACACATCCCATTCATTCAAACACTTGAAAAAAATCACAGTGCACTACGCAACTACACTCCCCATTAACGCAAAGAAAACACTCGACGGCGTACAGTATCGCGAAAAGTTTCTTCGTCCCCCTTTGTAATAACAGACCTTAGCATGTACAAAGGTGGCACCTCTTTAAGGACGAATCTCATTTCGATTTCCGCTCGCGTGTTCCTCCATATATACACACGCATGCCCATCTCCGCGCGCACACACACACACATACGCGCTCATGTACGTACGTGAGTCATCGGGGCGACGCGCCCATCCCTCCGATCTGCTCTAGCCAAGTCGCTCTTTCTCCTCGAGAAAATAAGAGACAAAAAGACGCGTTGTAAAAAATCGCTGCTCGGTAAGAGGAAGAGAGAGAGAGAGAGAGAGAGAGAGAGAGAGAGAGAGAGGGAGAAAAGCGAGAGCTCAGTATATACTATCCAAGAGCTGCTCCTTCTTCTATCTCTCGGCCCACGCCTCGCCGCTCCGTATAAACCCGTCCGGAGTGCGAGCAACACGCGCGCACACGCGATGCATTCTAATTAACTGTATATACCATTGCGAGCACGCGCGCACGGCAGGAATTTTCACGCCGAGAGAGTATAGCTCCTGAACACAAGAGCTTCTCGATCAAGCGTAAAGAGCGAAAAGATAATTTTTTATATTTTCTTTTATATATATAGCCAACGATGAAAGTTGTGCGGCGACCGCTGTGGAACGAGATGAACGATATATAGATCGGTATTATTTCGAAAAGCCTGGACGCCCGCGGCGTACACGAGGCTCGTCAAGGCGGGGAGCGTGTAATCGGACCGACAGGGTTGAGCATAGGGGGAAGCACTGAAATGACGGACGGGTTTGTGTGTTTTTCGTTCCGCTGGCTTGGGTTTTCGTGTATATAGACAGAGACCTATACATAAGGCGAATATATTGTCAGGCCGAAACTGTGTAATGGAAAAAGACACGGGTACATGCTTGAAAATAAACTTTAACTCTAGTAGTTTATTTTAATACAGTGTAGAGCTGTTGTTTTATTACAAAAAGTTATGTTGCGTTTAGGTTCATAACTATATTGATTCAAGTTTATGGTAAATTTTATTTCATAAATTTTATTTCATTTTATTTCACATATAATTTTTTAGAAAATATATATGTGCGTATGACTTCATATCTCGGGATTCTAACCAGATTGCGTCCAGCCGCGGTTCATCTTTGGTTTTCGTTTTTTTAAAGGATTCGCATTCGAAATGAAATGAAATTATCCCGAATTGAAAAAAAAATTATTCCATTATAGCTGTGCAATATTTAGTTATTCATAAAACATTATCTTGAATCTGTAATATCTTTTAAATGAATCGTTGGGCTAAAATATCAATTCATAATTTTTGTAATTTATAATAAAAATCATTTATAACTGGAATATTATTATTTCATAAACGTAAATCAATAAATTGTATCAATAAAAAGTTTTTACTTCTGCAGAGATCTTTGTTGTAGCAGTCAGTGAATTTAATCATTTGTATTCAAGTGTTTTTAAGGACATTAATAATAATTTTGTAAGTTTGTTATGACGAACTCAACCCCGATTCATTAATAAATTTCATTATAGATGTACAGGTTTTATTTATCAAACCAATATTTTATATGTGATGGATCAATACGTTAAATTTGAGGAATCTAAGCACTGTCACATTACACAGGTCTACAAAATAAAGGTTTCTGTTTATCACAAGAATACCAGCATCGCATCCCGAAGCTTTTTGGTGCGCTGAGTCCGAATTCGACCCCAGAATTGCACTATTATGTCAGGTTTTCGAGATATTCTTTCAAAGTTGCATAACATCGCAAAAGTTTTTTTTTTTCAAAAATGGATGAAACTACCTGAAAGTAGCAGTCTTACTCTTCAAAACAATTTTTTCAAATCGAAAATATCATTTTTTTTTCATCGAGATATCGTTAATTGAATTTGGGTATTCTAACAATTTACTTACAGCCTTGAAATACATTAATTGCTCATTTTACAAACTGACCGTATTTCAAAGGTGTAAGGAAATTGTTAAATCCAACTTCAATTAACGATATTTCGATGAAAAAAATGTAGGTATGAGTGCTATTTCAAGGTAATTTCGTCTGTTTTCGAAAAAAAATCATTCGCGATATTATGATGTAACCTTGAATATAACGAAAAACAGTGTTTTTTTGCAGTTTTAAGTTAGAATATCTCGAAAACCTGACGTGATAGCGCAATTATGGGGTCAGATTCGGATTCAACGCACCAAAAAGCTTCGGGATACGTTGCTGATATTCTTGCGTTAAAAACTTGTAGACCTGTGTTATCAATGGTTTTATTCCTTTATATTCCGGTCCCGTTTACTAATATGCATTACAAATATCTTTGAATACGATGAAAAAGTGAAAGCATATTTCTTTTTTCAATGACTGAAAGCATTTAAAAGTACCTACTGTATAATGTATTAGTTATACAAAGACAAAAAATCAAAGTATGAGTCTGGTACATTTGTCTGACTGCATTTCATATGCAAAACATTTCAAAAAAGATAAAATTAACTAATATATCCTAATTTTTAACCTATTAACTAGAATATAAATGAAAAATCATATATAGTATAAATATTAATTCGGGTACAACCCCTGAAATCGTTATCACATACATTAACTAATTTAAATCCCTCCAACATAACATTGGCGAACAATGCCCTCGCTTCATCGTCCCACCGAAAATTCATCTCACTGCCGAAAAATCATGTCGAAAATAGCCCTGGCTCGGTGCACTTGCAGCGCATATAATAGCCGCGAGCTCATATACACGCGCGAGCGAACTAAACGGCCAACTCTTCGTACTTATACACACACTCTCAGTCTCTCTCTCTCTCTCGCTCGCGCGCGTCGCCTCTGAAAATAAACACGCATATAGTGATGGAGGAGTCATTGACACGAGTCGCCGTGCTTGCTAGTACGCGCTATACAGCTCCTATACTAGAGCGCGTATAGATAAGACTATACGTGCGGCCCTTTAAAAGGTCTCCTATACGCGCACATCGGCTTTACTCAATCCCGGTCACGATTCAATCGCGCGTGGTTGTTGAATACGCGAGTGCGCGTAGGTGTGTGTGTGTGTGTGTATAGTAGTAGCAGTCGCGCTTCCGATGCGCCGACACGTATTGGGTATTGTATTCTTGCGAGCTAGAGTGTATGTATGTATTATGTACACTTGGCCTTCGGTTTTGTGTTTGCATTGCTTGCACTGCTGCTGCTGCTGCTGTTGTTCGTCTTCATTTTTACAGACAGGGCTATTCTAGAAAGTGCCCGCGGGATTTGTATTCCGTTTTGCTGTGGATAATATACAATGGAGGTTTAACAGATTCGCGCAGACGTCTTTGATCTAAGAAATAAATGCTATAGTTTCGCCCGATTGGTGGAAAAGTAGATGCTTGCCGTAATTTAAATAAGGGAATAAGGTTTATTTTTACTTATTGAATGAAACTGTTGAAATTTAGTTTATTATAATGTAAATTAGAAATGACAGTCTGGTCGTACAGAATAAACCTATGGTCCCTCGTGTAAAAAGCCTGCGATGAATATACAATATAGGCTTCTTCAACCCTGCGCCTTGTTTGCTTTATGTTATTTCTAAAAGGTTTTTAAATATGCGCACATATTGTATTCTTTTCACAAATCTCCGGTATTAAAATATCTTAGAAAAGAATGACCTAAATCAAATACTTTATAAGTATATGGTAAGAAATCTGTAAGAAAATCTCTTTAAGGAATATATATACACACACTTTTTATCTACAGAGCCAGAATACAACGGTTCATGTTGATAAACACTTTTTCATAATCACCGTCCGCTTGGCAAAAGCAAATAATTTCCACTTAGCCCAACCCCGACCTGTAAGGACTCCATCGCACCTCTTTTTGCAACTCATAATTACAACGACACTCTCGACGAGAATAATATGTGCGCGCAGTCGAGCCTGAAATTATAGCCTCCGCTGTTTATGCGCTCACGGGTGACTATAATATACACGAGACAATAAAAAGAAAGGTGCGCGAAAGGAGAGAAAGAGAGAGAGAGAGAGAGAGAGAGAGAGAAAGGAAGCAGCCGTATTATTCGGGTAGATAAGCACGCCCACGGCCGGCGGCGTATGATACATCGCGGCTCGTGAAATCTCGCGTTGTCCGCGCGCGTTACTTCCGGCTTCTTCGCAGTCTGCGGAGACTGATGATATTTGTGCGAGCTTTGCAAGAGTGAGAGAGAGTGAGAGAGAGGGAGTTTAAAATGCACGCGAGCGAGTGTCTGCGGGAGGCACGCGACGAATTTTTATCGGTGTTGGAGCATGAGCTGGCTGGGTTTATTATTGGACTGCGTAATTGCGGTTGCCCTGGCCTGCAGGAGTTTGTTGATCTTTGCGGCAATTGATGTGCGAGTAAATATAAGTTGGTATGTAAACTAAACGCATGTATGTAATGATGGTTAAATGCGATAAATCTCAGTTTATTGGCGATTCAGTTTGTGTAATATTACACTATGCTTTTTATAGAAAATTAACAGGCGTACTTAGAAAATATGTTGTATTGTATATAAGGGTTGGCCTTAAAGTAAAACTTTTTTCAAGGCTTATAAAAGTTTTAATTATATTAAACAATCTTTGAAGCAAGCCATAAATGACGCATTCAATTGAAAGTATCAGCGGCAATAATACTCTACATACAAAATTTACATTGATAAAAATTTTTTCAATTACCATAACTCATTAAACGTAATCCCCTGTATAAATCCACATTCTCAACGATCCTAATTAAACCGAAATTCCGCGAAGAACGTTTGCCTCTTTCTTTCTACCAAGCTCAACAGGTCCCCGTACATGTGCGCACTATACCCTCGTGCCAATCGACCGGATTAAAAACAATTCCGCGAGGTTTCTCTCTTTCTCTACCCTCCGGAGTATCTCGGGGAATCCTGCGGCGAGTCCTTCTGTTTCCCCATACCGCGCTGAACGAGAATGCGAGCGACTCGTTAAACAAAAGTCTCTGGCTCTCTTGCAAGAAGAGAGGATTTCTTCTCTTTTTACGTGCACGCGCGCGTGTGCGAGAGCGTACCGGGCGATAAATTCAAGTCCACGCTGCCGCGTTTTCGCATTCTATTTTCTCTCTTCC
>JAYJLV010000046.1:1744010-1756147 GCA_036873485.1 Torymus texanus | reverse complement strand
CTCTCTCTCTCTCTCTCTCTCTCTCTCTCTCTCTCTCTCTCTCTCTCTCTCTCTCTCTCTCTCTCTCTTTCTCTGTGTTCGGTTGCTCGCCCTCGCGAGAACCGCTCTCTGATGTGTAGGTACATTATACTGTATTTGGGATTGGAATTAAAAGGCTATTTTGTAATACTTGCTTCCTTCGGTTTAGGCATTTTAATTAAAGAGTGTGAACATTGAAATTTCTACATAAGGGATAGTATACTCGTAAACGAATCTTGGTGTTGTAAAATAAATCGGATAAAATACGAGATCACTTTTTAAGAATAATTAACGGTATAGATTAATGCAACTAAAATTTTCAGGTACAATTACGTAAAACTTGAACACAGTTATACAATATTAGAAATTTTTAAAAATTCGGATGCCTAATAAAAAACAAATTTGTTAAGAAATTTTTAAAATTGTAAAATACGGTTAACGCGTAAAATTTTAATTTAATCAACAAAAGAGCTTAATTACCCGTTAGCTTGCTTTCAAAATTTCCTTCCTATCTCTATTCCATAAAGAACAAAGCACCGTTACACTTACTAGATATATATATATATACGATTCGGCGAAAGCATTCTTCACACATGATGGCTTAAATTTGGTTTGCACCAGATGCCTACGATGAAGATATATTCAGCTTGATGAACTTTTACTTCACAAAGACTTCGTGCGTTATACATTCTACTTGCTATTTTTAACATGTACTCCGATAATCTATAATAACAGCTATTTTTTTTAAACAATCAATATATTAGAACTGAAATAGTTATGCCAAATTCTTACTTTTAATCAATAACATTATTTAAATAAAAACAGATAGATCAGCAGCGAACCTCCTCTAAACACGTATTTTGACATCTTCACTCTATCAATCATCCGATCTGGTGAGCAATTGATGTTTCCCATACTATGCAACATGCCTAACACCTCCCTCCACATTACTCAGAACCCCAAAATCATATTCACGTTGTCGATAAACAGCATCTCGCTGTAATCCAACAACTGCGTCGAAAAAAAAAATCACTGCGTCACCATCACAAGCGCATTCAATGGGCTGACAAAAGTATATATATATATATATATATGTACGCCTTACTCGAACCGCATATCCCAGCCTTTCGATATATAGGTCAGGCACTTGGTTTTCCACGAACACAGACCGCCCGCGCACGTTTCCCGGGGTGAACGCTCTTTGATACTAAGCCCCCCCTTTTTTCGCCCTTCCCTTGCACATGTAATATCGGCCCCCCCCCAAAAAAAATGCAGTAGGAAGGGCCAGCGCTGTCGTGTATAATATATACGACTGGCGCCTCTACGCAAGCAGCCTAATTGTCAATGTCGTATATATATTATGTGATGGGATGGAAAAGCCGCGGTTGGGCAATTTTGCGCTAGTGCGTAAGAGTTCATTGCCCTCGGTCATCGAGACATTGCTGCAAGAGTCGTCGTTGTCGTAGTCGTCACGCGCGAGTTGTCTAGGGATGGTCTGCATAGGGAGAAATGCCCAGAGGAGACATACTATACGCCGCGTAGTTTTCGTCGCATGCACGCGCAACATTAGTATAGGTTTGTTGAAGCGAGCAAGGGAGTCAGATCCGGACTCTCCGCTTGGGGTTGTTGTCTCACGAGTTGAGTTTTATGACGAGTGGGCTATCGGGCGAGTGGCATGCAGGCTCGTGGTTTAATAGCTCGCGTCGTTGCGTTGATGAGAAAGTAATGGGAGATAGGCTGTAGTGATCAGAAAAAAGCCTTAGACGCCTCTTCTGTTATAATGCTTTAGTACGTGCATGAATATATTCTATTTGAATCAAGAATTTATTAAGATTTGATATTATTTTTTATTTCGTATACAAACAATTATCTTAATGCAACGAGATCACAACTTTATCATAATAACCCTATTAAACTATTTTATATAAAAATTTTTGTGACGCTCCGATGTACTATATTACATATACTAAAACCTTAATTTCTTCTGAACACTTGATCTTCGTAAAAAGTGATGAAAAAAGTGATCTTTTTAAACAGATTTTTCTTGATATATTCTTAAGGGGAACGTCCCAATACTTGAACACAACCCAAAACCCGAACAAAATAATATATATTTTTATAAAACAATATGTAGTAAAAATATCTTTGTAATTTATCTAACAACTCATGAAAATCTCTAAATTTTGGTTACTATTGAAAAATAAACATGATGTGTCGGGTTTCGGCACAAATGATAAATTATTTTATAAATTTATAATCATATCATATCAACAAAGTAAAAAAATTAATTTTTAGTAAGAAAGATTTAAATACGGAAGAAGAAACATCGCGACGGAAATAGTACTACGTGACTCGTCGAGCGGAAAGTAAGATACCTCTAAAGGGTTCTTATCATCCGACACAAGATGCACTCTTCATTTTAATGAACCTTAAAGTAATAAAAATAAACAATGTTTGATAGTTTAACAAATTAATAGCTTTAGATGTGTACTAGCTTAAAACTCGTACCAAATACTTTCGGTGATAAGTTGAAACTTTAATTATTTATATCTATAGCCTAATTGACAAAATTGTTTAAATAATTTACTTTAATTTCGCTTTTATTTGTCTTCAGTAATAAATATTGTTCCGATTTGAATACCTAAAACGAAATCTTAGTGATTTTTATCGTATATTTTATTCATATAGCTCTTTAATATTTTTTGCCTTTGATGAGACCGCACTGACATCGTTGAATTTCAATTAAATCAATAAAAATAATCCTTATTAGGAAACAGGATGTGATAATTAATCAGCATTGGAATTTTTTCGGGTGTGAATTTAATTTACTAATCTTATGAGCTATACCAATAAACGATAAATTATTGTCATTTAAATATTTATTTATAACATACTATGGTATAGTTTAAAATTTAAAACCATCTACACTTATCTAAGTATAGTTCATAAAATGTAAAACAAAAGCGCCACCAATCCTTTTAATAAATTTAGAGTAAATCAAATTGAATTTCCTTCGTTATAAAATTTTCATAGATTTAAATTAATTTGATCATTTGAACAGTGTTTAAATATTAAAATAATATCACTAGGTAACATTGTTTATACAGACAAATTTTGCGCGTTAACAAGTAAGATGTGACGTGCGTCCTCTGGCGACCACTGAATGTTCGATGATGAACTTCTATCTGTTCGATTGCTATCTTTTCGTTCTTTTAGTTCATGTTTTTACACATATTAATATTCACAGTATTACCTATTTGACTGCAGGAAAAGCATTTATGTTTTCATTAAAAGTACCTCTAATTTTTTTCTTCTGTTATTTTTACTTTTAATATTTTACGAGGAAGACTTCAACATAAAAATATTGATTCGCTAAGAATTATTTATAAAATTGATGTCGGGTAATAAAAAATTAATTATCTGTGTACATTCACGTTTACTCCATTTCCGATAAGATTTAAAACAGTGTTGGAAGTCACGTGACCTTGCCGGTGAAAACTCACCTCGAATCTTTTCTGTCATTTTGACGTTACTACGTGATACCTGTTGCTTAGTGATTCTTTATTTATTAGTCTATTGGATAATCTATTGAACAGTCGCTGTTAAAATATCTGAATTACCGTTGCAATTATCGAACAATGTATGAGAATTTGTTTAAAAGTCCACTTCAACGAGTATTCGTATATGGAACACTAAAGCGCGGAGAACCTAATCACGGACTTATTGCAAATACAGAAAATGGCTATGCCAAATTTTTGGGCCTTGGGAAAACACTGGCCAAGTTTCCTTTGGTTATAGCAACAAAATATAACATTCCATTCATGCTCAAGAAACCGGGAGTTGGAAATGTAAGTATGTAGAAATGTGTATTTATTCAAATTGTAAAAATTAAAGTTTATATGCCAGTTATATTTTAATCTAACTTTACGAAATTATAATGTATTTTTATTTCTCAGCAAATCATTGGTGATGTTTATGATGTAGACTCGAAGATGTTAAAAAAGTTAGACGAATTAGAAGAGCATCCAGATTTTTACGTACGAACGGAAGAAGACGTATTATTAGCACCCGAAAGTGAATTTAAAACCGGAGCAAGCTTTGAAAACGTACGATAATTTTTTTAAATAAACTATGTTATGTGCCTTGTTAAATTATTAACTGAAGTGTACGAATTTAATAGTTTATATATTTATACAAATATTTTATGAATAATAATAATATTTTTTAATTAATAAAAATAATAATAAATGTGTATGAATTAATTAAAATTGCGTCTTCAACTGAAAACTAAACTTCATTATTTGCAGGTTGGTGCTGCAACTAAAGCATGGATATATATTCTTCCAAATTTCCGTGAATCTTTATTAGAGCTTCCAATGTACTCATCGTACAGTAACGAAGGCAATCACGGACTGAAATATCACGAAAGGTACCTGAGAGATCCATCTTACGATCATCGAAATGACGTCTTATGAAAAAATTAAACTCCTGTTCGTACACTTATCATATAATTCTTCAATCCAAAATTGGAACCATTAATTTCATAAATAATAAACAACTTTGAATTTTGTTTTACAAACTAAAATAATTTTTTTTTATTCCAGTAACTCTGAATTCGCAAAGCCTGAAGATTTGTTGTAAAATAACTAAGTACAAGAATATTGAGACTAAAAAATGTTCTGTATTATGTAATATTGGGTTGTAAATAGATAATAAAGTTTTCACAAATATTATGCTTTTTTTATTTTTATTATTGTTAGGGTCTTAAATTGTTGTCGCATATTCCACTCATGATTTGCAAACGTATACTCGCTATCGTTTTTTACTTATGCTCGAACAACTTTCTCTTATTTCATGTTATCTTCCTCTCTCCAGCTTCAATGGCGCTAAAATCATGAACTCCGCTCGCTGTTCTGTAACAAAAGACGCACTTCTACACGTGTAAGTCTTTTAGAGCTCCTTTTTCGTAATCTTCTCTATTGTTGTTCAAAGAGCAACTTGATCGCACACTCGACGATTACTGCATCGTGCAGGTACTTTACAGACTATGACAACGATTTGAGGAAGGACTCGGTAAAAAAAATTTTTCTAAAACACTTACTAAGAAATATATACGACGAATGCATTGTCTATCCAATAAAAAAGAGTGTGAAGTGGCTCTTCTTTCTTCGGATGACTTTCATTATGGGGAAGTTATACAAAAATTAGCGAAAAAAGATTTAGTAAAGTTAATTCATGTGCACATGTGTAAGAGAGATACGTTCGTTTAAAGACAATGAATTGAATATTCAATACTCATCACCTTACATGCAGTATCATGAAATTTTTACTATTTCTTCTTTCAGCATTTTTATTTAACTCTATACAGTCCTTCTCTTTGAGACTCTCAACGAGGCACCGTATACACAAGTTTTATAACGTTGAAATGCTTTTCAGGCAGTTCGTGTACAAGCTTTCTACAGGAATCCATTATAAATAATCACAATTTTTCATTGTACGCTGTACAAAGATTCATTCTATTTCTCAAACCAATAACTTTCTTCTTCTTAGCACCTCGGTAATTGCCAAAGAACAAAGATAAGTCTTATCTTTGATTAGTCTCTTCCCATTCCATCATCCTTCCTCACTTTTCATTTTTACATTATTTAAAAAAAGAACTCTAACCTAACAAACATAATTAAACAAGCGTCAACAAAAGCATACACACGTTTACCTCCATAATATCGTTCATGTTTTTTTTTCGTCAATTCTCTTTATCTTCTTCCACATTGTTACAGTTTTATTTGCTTGTTTTCGACTTGCACTTCTCACGTTTGCGGCACCGCTCCGAAGCCCAGCCTCGGAATCTCACTATTCCCTAAGAGTAATAATAATTTTACGTGTATTTATTTTACTTATCTATGTTTTGCTTTCGTTGACAAATGCAGCCACGTCGCTCTCACAATATTATTCACGTAGTATTAATTAGAAATGTGAATTGATTAAATTTATTTTTATCTCATCTGTGAAAATCGCATTATATTAAAGCGATGATTATCATTAATTAGTATGCTTGATATAATTTTTGATCCATTTTGAAAATCATAAAATATTGTATTAGATAACGATCGAACAGAGATTTAAAAACAAAGTGGTAAATAAATACATATGCACAAACGATATGCGTTATTAGCCTATAAAAATGTTTAATGGCGCAACTGGGCCACGAAACGGAGCGAGGCGGTAACGTATATATGGATTATCGGTCGATTAAACAAAATTTGTTGCTTTCAGCTTTGATCTTGTGACAGAGCACCATATTTGTTTCCTAGCGAAAGTTTTGGAGCTTGCGATTGAGAATCTGGAGCTTGGTACAATCTACTGCCTCCTCGATTACGTACTTCCTCAAAAGTTCCCTCATCTCGTTTCCTGAAAAAATAGGAAATATTTTGCGTTAGAACTTAGTATACTTTAATATAACTTTTAATAAAATAATTAGTATGTTATTATAGTAATTATTAATACTACTCAGGAAAAATTAAAAGCTAAAATATTTTTCACCTTTAAAAGCAATGCAAATATAAGTTAAATTAAATTTTGTTTTTAACATTATGTATGCATAAAGTTTATTTGCGTTGTTTGTGTTATACTTTTGTTTTTGCCTCCAGAATTTATATCTGTTGGTCAACAAAAAAATAAAAGTAATAATCCTTACAAATCATTTTCATTACAGTGACCCAATAGCACTTGGTAATACAGCTTCAAAGTCAAATGTATAATTAAAACTTACAAAAAGTTTTATTTTTCTCTCATCTTTTTCTTATGCATAAAAATTATCATCTTATATAAAAAAGAGATGAACTTGACATTGTCACTTCTAATGATTGTGATTGGTCGATTTGAAATGGACATGTAAAATTTTATTGGCCCACGATAAGGCACGCGCAGCTAGTAATATATATCTTGTATATCTTGTATGTAAAGTTTATTTTATTAACTTCTAATTTAATTTAAAACTTTTGTTTATTATTGTTGTTGAATTGTATGTCATCAGGATTATTAATGAAACCAATGACTGAATTAAAATATTAAGAAATATAGATATCTGCAATAGCTACCATAGTCTTAAGGGCTGTTTTAATAATACCATTAATATTATGATGATTGCTACCGCAGTATTCATGTGAATCATTTTATTTCTTCCACTAAATATAACTTTTAGTCAAATTATAACAGTATTATTGCAGTAGTATAGTATACATTTTAAAAAAGAAATCAATAATATTTCTATAGCACAATGCCCATAAGATGTTACATAAATCCAAAGAGTTAAGTAAAAATTGGTGTAAATAATCATATTGATTTCTTTTATGAATATTACACAGCATCTCTTTGACTCAACATCTCTCATTCATCGAACATTTAAATTGTATAAGACTGCAATGAGTAAGCAACATATGGACTAATATCTATTTTAAATTAACAGTAACATTGCCGCTTTAGACACACTATATTCTCTGTTATAGAAAGAATAATATTTCGAATTTTTTTCTAGTAATTGTTTAATTATTTAAAAGTACAATGGCATATATTAAAATTTTTAAAACATATTAAACAAAAGTATTAAAAGCCTCCTGGTAACTGTAATTATCTACATTTAGCATGAATTAAACTAAAATTTTAATGACTAATAAAATTACTAACCTTCTACCCCATACTCCGGTATCAATTGTAGCTGGTTGTTTAGCATTCAAAGTTGGGAAGTATTCTTCGCTGTTAATATCTGGAGCAATATTTTTATTTCTAAGACGACCCATAGGACGCTCCATCTGAGACTGTGGATTTCTCTGCTGGGGTGGTCTATACGCACTACCAGTCGATGGAGGTGGCTGCGCCTGCGGAGGTGGTGGCGGAGATTGAGCAACAGGCTCTGGCTCTGGAGGAGATCCCTCTGTTTTCTTCCAGGGACCAGTGTGCTTGCTGCCACCTTCACCGCACTCTCCGTCAGAACTGTTTTCTACAGTTCCTCTGTCATCACCATCATCAGTGGTAACTGTTTCAGTAACCGTTAGATTACCGATTTTCAAGCCACTATAATCTTTTTTCTCCTCTTCAAAGTCCTTCCATTCATCCTCCTCCTAAAAATAAATTGAATGTAAGCAAGGAATATTGTAATTTTTCCGGAGTGCGTTGGTGGGGAAAATATGGGGACATAATCAGAAGGCGCCCTCGAGGACGAATATCCGTAACAGCTGCCATCCCCAAAGTCGAGCACGCGACGCACACCGGAGGCAGAAATAACCTGGTTGCGTTACATAAGTCCCGGCTTTCTCGGCCTCCTCTTTTGCAACATATCAACGCGTGCTCCTTTTGCTCCGCGTGCGCGCACCGTATTTTTAATCGACCGGGCGATCGTCAGGGTGTGCACGCACGACCGAGAAAAGAAGAGAGACACGCACGCACACACGCACGCACACGGGCCGAGAAAAAAGAGAGCAAGAGAGAGGGAGAGCGAAAGGGGAAGGAGATCGGAATGACGTTTACACGCGTGCAAACATGGCAGCGGCATACTTTTCACGTGGAGACTAACCGAGGAGAAAATTTTTGCGAGCTTGGGGGGCGGAGGCGCTGAACGCGTGGTCTGTTACTCACCTCAACCTGCTGATTATCCTCTCCTCCCTCAACATTGGACGGCTTCTCTTTGGACTTGGACTTCTCGATTTTTTTGCCCGTTTCCTCCAGCTTCTTGGCTATCTCCTCCGTCGTGGTGAACTTCTTGCCCTTCGCCTTCTTCCTGTCCTTCTTGGCGAAAAAGTTGTCCAAATCTGCCATGATGCTAATCAAAGACCGGCTTCAATCTCGGTGAGTATACTCAAGTGCGTCCTCCTGCCAAAAGACGTGTTTCCTTCAAGCGTCGTCCGAAGACTGCGAAGAAGACCGGGAGACGTGGTGCAGGTAGCCGCGACGACTGCAGCAGCAACACAGAGATTCGCGCGCGCGCACAGGCACACACACACGCGCACACACGGCAGAGAGACAGAGTCACGGAGAGAGAGAGAGAGAGAGCGAGACTAGAGAGCTCCGGTCGGGTCGAGAACGTTTTGACGACTGTGAGCTGTGTGATGCGACGACGCGGCTTTTCGGCAAACTCACGCTGCGAGGCTGCTGCACCGCTCCTGCTGACCGACACACGACGACACGGCGGCGGCAAAGGCGACCGACCACATGGGCTTGCCTCAACCGGAAGTAGCCTGCTTTCGGCCACAGCCACCAATTTACGAGCCCGAGCGACAGCGCCATCTCGGATTCCCACATAGTCGGCGCAGCCAAACTTTCACATCGGCGTGGGCTACGGTACCTTTTCAATAGTTCCTATGAGCCCCCCGCATGGGATTTACAGATGACACTTTCTCTTCTCGAATAGCCTATATATATATATATATATAACTTAAGTGTAACTATGGGAGGGAAACAACCGACGCGCAACTACGTGGGTCAAATTTTCCAAGACGCAGAGCGCGTCGTTTCAATAATCTTACATTTCAAATAAAAATATACCTAATAACAAGTACGGAAAAATATCCGAAATTGCTTCTGAAACATAAATTATTGTTCATTTATGTTCTATTTTAATAGAAAAAATTCAATCATGATTTATGGTCATTTTCTGACTTACTCATACCATAAAAAGCTTTTTAAATTTTTCCAGCTCTCTAAAAAGACATTAGACTCTATAAAACATTTTTAAAAAATCACAAACATAAAAAATTAATTAATATTCATAGCAATTTAATGAAAAAGTTAGGAATAACAAATTCTAAGAATACTAATGAATTTATTATTAAACACTATGAATAATGCCTAATTATAGTTTAATCTACTACGGAAAAATATGATTTGCTTATAGAAGTGTGTGTGTGTGTGTGTTGTAGTTTAAAACTCTTCGTTACTCTTTGCATAAAAATATCTTCAGCAGGGATGCAGAGAAGAACAAAAAAAAATCCAGTGCGAAGATATCTCTAAAATAAATTTTCTTCAGTTTCAGAGCACTAAAACGGCAACCTTTTTGTACATTTCATAATATATACTACTTAAAACACAATAATTTTCATTTGCATTAAGAGTGTCGATAAAGCAGGGATTCCACTACACGAATACCACAATTGAGAATTTCGAGATTTCGACACCTTTCTCGCAAGCGGAGGTTCCCTCGAGTGCCACCGCGGAGCCACGATCGGAGACCCTGGTGACTCGAAGATATTTGCTCTGAGCGAAGGTCCCTGGATCCCGGGCAGAAAGTGCCGTAGCGTTAGCGCTGCTAGCCTCCGCCGTCGGCTCATCGAAAAGAGGATGCTCCTCGGAGCTGATCTTTCGAGCCGGGTGCGAGTGTGTTGATCAAAGTAAAGTCATGTGGGGTTTGACGCCCTTCGTGGGCGAACTCAACAGGGCCTATTCCGAGGAAACTTCTACTTTTTGCTCTCCGATTCAAGATACCTTTGATTTATTTTTGCGCACTTATATTAACTCCAAAAGCATTTTGTGTAAAAGAAATTTTTTGTCGACTTCCACAATAACTTTGTTCACATTGTATTTCTTTACGCATGGACTTGCAATTTCTGGCTTATTCTCGATTATCCTATAAATTAAAGCGTATATCTTATTCGTGATAAAAATATCAACGAAAAAATTGTTTATGTTTCGCAATTGTGTTGTGAATTGTTCCAATGGAATGGGACTATTCAACTATGATGGGTTGAACAACCGTGAATGAAAGAGATATTCAAGTCATTGTGGTTACTTAACTTTAACTTACATAATATCTTTTTCGTTATCCTAATACAATGTTTAGTTTTTTTTCAATTTTTTATTTCAGCTGTATTTAAAGTAATTTAAAGAGTAGTTCATTGGAATAATTAGTAAAAAACTGAGTAACTATTGAATATCATTAGGTGTATAGCACATAATGGAATACCGACTATGACACCGTCATGAATAATTCGAAAAAACTTTAATAAATTCAGTCAAAGAATAGTAATTTTATATAGATTATAAGTTAGCTTCATCTTCGACTTACTGAGTTCTAATATCACACTTACAGAGAGATTTAATTAGAACTTCAATTCTTATAATTGTCAAAAATGTATTAAAGTTAATGGCCAACTTTATGTTTTTCACGGAATGCACATCAAAATAAAATTTACTGAGTATTACGTATATAATAAAAATTCTAAATCATATTTAACGACGTCAGTAATGAGTCTTAATTTTCAAAAATGTTCCTAGAATAAAGCCATTGATTAACACTAATACTTATTAAAAGAATGAAAAAACTATACAACGACTTATTGAACTTGTTCTCCGTATTTGTCTGGATTTTATTATCATTGTCTTGAAATGACGTTAAGGTGCAAACACCGAGTTTATTAGAATCAAATGGCTACGACTGACAATAATAACTTTAAAAATATACTATTATTATATTTTTATTGATTAATTTAATACCTACGCATATTATTTACTCTTATTAGAGTATAAAACTACTACATGTGTACAGAAACATTTGGAAAACGTATACGCACTAACAAAAAGAAAGTTTTCGAAAAAGCTGACCTGCCCTTTTATGATATATTCCGTCAAGCCGTGGACGACCCTTGGAAAGGTTCTCCGAAGGCAGTGACGCCTTGATCAATATTTCCAAAACTTTAATTTAAAAATATTAATTGTATAGTGCATACTTATGCATATACTAGTTTTATTCAATAAGTTTTCAAGAAGTAATAAAAAAAGAACTGTATAAAAAATGTATCAAACTACAATATTTGAAATGAATCGGACGTACACCGTAGAACTACTTATTTATAGATACACAAATAAGATGAGAGTTTCTCTTCAGGTATGCGGTACTTTAGGTAAGAGCGGTCCTTTGCGAAATTTGCACCGCAAGCCATATTAGAAATCGTTGCACATTGCATCGTAATAATGTTACATACTAATTATATTACATACTAATTTTTCATTCAAGTTTGTGAAAAAACTTCATAATTTGTTATTTTCATAGTGCCCACATTAACGCCATGTGATATACCGACGTAATTCTAGAATGTCGATATGTTTTGCGTATTCTACCAAAATCACTCAAA
>JAYJLV010000046.1:1727662-1738602 GCA_036873485.1 Torymus texanus | reverse complement strand
TATTTACTTGAGTTTAAATTAATTTCTTATTGATAAAACCTTTAAAAACTGCTCGGTTAGCCCCATTTTACGGTAATTGATGAAAATAAAAAAAATGCAATTCAAACGAATAAAATTTAAATTGCAATTACGATCATGTGATATATGTGACGTATTACATTCGATCATTTCTATACTTACGAGTTTCTAGTTATGTTAATTATTACGTTTGTTCGATATTTTAGAATAAACATTGATTAATATCCTGGTAAAAATATCAACTATACCTATAACATTCCTTTAGTCAATTTTATGCCTCGAAGAATATTCTACTTTTATTTGATAATAATTAGTAAATTTAAGGTAAATTTTGTCATTTACATGTGATAGCGTTGTTATTCTAACTACCCGTAATAATTTTACATACATTGTTGTGTTATTGTTACATGTTTATTTTAGTTGGAAATGTTTCTATTTGATTGAAACATTAACTATAAGATATTGTTAATTTTCTATCTATTTATGATTTCAAAACTTATTACGTCCAATGTTCACTAAGGCGGATGTTTTTCTTTTTCAGGACTTAGTGCGTGTGAGAGGAAGTCTTTCATTTTTCTACGAAAGGAATTACCGGTGCGTCTAGCTAACATAATGAAAGAGATTCACCTGCTGCCGGAGAACTTGTTACGGATGCCGAGCGTTCTGATTGTAAATAATCTCTATGCCACGTCTTTTGAAGAAATCATACATTTTGAGAAGGCTGATATCAATGACAGTACTTTGGACACGTAAGGATATCTTCTTATAATTACAATATATCTTGTAATTTGTAGTTAATCATTTGCTTTGTAAATGGAAAAGATAACAAAAACTTCATTTTACCTCATTCTAACGTACAAATGCAAATTCTAACACGCGACGACAAAAATACACTATACATACATATTCAAGCATATGTTACGTGTATATGCACAAGTGATTGTCACGAGAGTTTTAATCTCGAAACTTGATGATTTTCACAGATTAAAAAACTTCTAGGCTGTAATTAAATTTATCTATATAAATATAGTATTACGTTAAAGTAAATAATATATTATAATACTAGTTTTTACTCCATGTGATGAGGCTAACAATCGAAAAACATTAATCTTAATTTTAACGAGTTATAGTAATCTTTTTTATTTTTTATTTCAGATTTTGTCAAGCTCTAGTCAAGATTAGAAATAGACACACCGATGTCGTGCAAACAATGGCTCAAGGAGTTTTGGAGTTGAAGGAATCTCACGACGTGGATGCTCAAACGGAAAACAGCATCCAGTATTTCCTTGATAGATTTTATATGTCCCGAATTTCTATAAGGATGCTTATTAATCAGCACAGTAAGCAAATATAACATCAGTCTTTTGAATATAGAATTTAATTGCTTACTCTGTACAAACTTATTATCCGACATTCTTCATATTAATTTATAAAGTAAAACAGAAAAAATGTATTGACTCATATTTACTGATTCGACGTTGTAACAATACTTTACATTAATTTAATGCATATATTATGTCATTTTTAGTAATTATTGAAACTAGTATTTACAACAACTGGCAAGTTTTCTGTAACACTTTTACTCGTGTAAAATATTACGCAACAGTGTGATATTCTTTTCGAACGACACAATTTATCGATTTCTATTTTTATGTAAGCTTTAAGTAAGCTCTAGCAAATAATTTTTAAAGATATACACATAATCAGTATAAATTTAACAGCGATGATATATTTATCAAAAGATACACGTAATAAAACAAAATATTATCGGTATCAGTGAATGTATACAAAATTAAATGTATTAAATGAAAAAGATTTTAGCTTGAAAATTTTTACCATTTCTAACTTTAAACTTAAATGAAGATATCCTACATCGCAAAAGAAATATTGATCTCAAGTGAATGATAAGTAACATGTATATACATCAAGTGAAAATGTCAAATCCATTAAGGAGAACAGTGGATTTCAATCCATTAGTTACAACGTTAACTTATCTATGAAATTGATTATCCATGAAACGTGTTTTATTTTATTAAGTGATGAAATTTAAAAAAAATTTTTTAAACTTCAACATATGTTTTAACCAGTAGCAAAAATAAATTATTTTCTTTGCTAAAAATAAAGCAGTTAAATAACAAAAATTCAAAATAGTCTCTTTAAAAAAAATGAACTTATTTATTTTACTTTTAGCTCTACTTTTCGGTGGCGTACTCAACGGTCACAATCGTCACATCGGCTGCATAGATCCGTACTGCGATGTTATCAGCGTCGTCCGCGATGCTTATGAAAATGCTCGCTTCTTGTGCGACCAATACTACATGGCTAGTCCCGACCTAGTGGTCAAACAGCATAATGGCAAGTTTGCTAAAAGTTGATTACTAAAAGAGTATTTCTTGTAAGTAGTATAAAGTAAAGGCCCAAGTTTAAAATTAATGTTTTTCTCTTTAGTATTTTGTAGTGGTGCTTTTAGTTTATGATTTTCATCTGTTTTGATTGTAATTTATAATGAAGACTCTTTTTCTTTACAAAATAGGTCATTATATAATATACTAATGTTTTTCTATCTGTATTCTTTTGCAGAACTCGAACGTGGGAATGATGTAAAAATAGTGTATGTGCCAAGTCACTTGTATCACATGCTCTTTGAACTGTTCAAGAACAGCATGAGAGCAGTAATGGAACACTGTGGCGATGACGCCGATACTTATCCGCCCTTAGAGGTTACTGTCGTACGTGGAAAAGAGGACATATGCGTGAAGGTTCGTAACTGCTTCGAAAGCTTTACCATCTTTGATTATTCATTAAACAGAAGTGGTGTAAATCTAATTTTTTTCTTTTATCTTAGATGTCCGATCGAGGTGGGGGTATTGCTCGATCGCAAATTGATAACTTATTCAAGTATATGTATAGCACAGCTCCACAGCCCAGCAAGTCCGATGCTCACACGGTACCGCTTGCTGGCTACGGTTACGGTCTTCCATTATCCCGATTGTATGCACGTTATTTTCACGGTGATCTGGTTATACTCAGCTGCGAAGGCTATGGCACTGATGCCATTATATATTTGAAGGTGATTGTCTTTTTACCATGATAATTCATAAAAATATTTAACTTTTATGTTAATTTTAAGCTTTTTCCGATAAACATTTCACCAACTAAAATATCTGTCGTTGATTTCAGGCATTATCGAACGAAGCAAACGAATTACTACCAATTTTCAACAAGACCTCGTCGAAATTCTACAGAACTCCGCTTCCTACAGCCGACTGGAGCAGCCAATGCGGTAACAGCATGGCAACTAGACAAATGACCATGAACCACACTCAGGGTCACAGGCTTCCCAATGGTTTACAAGCTAGCCAATGCTAGCAAAACGCCGTTGATATAGTTGTCGATCCAGAATCACTAAACTGACTGAAGCGTATTTATTGTACTGTATTTACAATTTTTATATCTTATTTTCAATACTTTCTAATTTCTTTTAAAACAATGCCACGGATTTAAAATCATAATTCTTTTTCCTAATTTCTTGACTATCTCAATTTTTCTGGAAATGGCATTTAATATAGAACACACTTGTTTGTTATCTTTTAAAATAAGGACATATCACAAACTAGTGTGAGTATATACAATAAATTTTAAGATACATTATTTTGTCAAAATTAGACAAATTTCACGAGCAATGCAATAATTTTTAAGGCGTACTAGTGTTTGTTTAAAAATATAAATTATGGATAAAATGTAAATCACCGACAAATTAAATTTAATAATCTTGCGAGTTATAAATTAAAACCTTTTAGTCAGTGATTTATAGAAAATAGATACAAATTGCTAACTGTGATTATAAAATGTTTATTTATGTCGAATTATTGCTGTAATTGTTATAGTGCATTACTGATGATTTGTTGCCGACTGCGTAGCCTAACTGTATTTCTTAAAAGAATTGAAAATCACATTTTAAAATACACGAAAAAAATTATTTTTTACTTTAAAAGTTATTGAATATCACATCGAATAAATATATTAATACTCCAGTAAAATATAATACATGTCATCTGTAGAAGTAACTTGACGAAATACTGAGATGTAGAGTATTTAACCCTGAAAAACTGAAGCAGATTATATAAATACAAAATGTATGTATATACATTTTATAATCGAATAATGTTGCGCACATCTCTCATAATGTCATACGTTACAATTTTTTCAAGTTATTTTATTTTTTTCATTATTTTAATTATATTTCAATACGTGAAATGACACATACAGAACATACACACTTTTGATAAAAATATTTAATTGAAAAAATTCTAGAGTTAAGAACGTTGCTCTGGAAGCGACCATTCGGAATAATTTTTAGAGCATTAAAGTGGAATATATATTTATAATAGTGCTGAGCATAATATTTTGTGATGTTAATGGTAACAAGTTTAAAGTAGACAAAAAGAATTCTGAAATAAATTTATCATTTCTGGGGAAGCGCTACAAATCACTTATTATATTTTTTCTTGAGTTTTTGCGTCATTAAAAAATTTTAAAGTAAAATAGATCTGTTATGATAAAATAACAACAGCGCTACGAGTTTTGTATGTACAATAATTTAGCTTTACTTAGCTTTATCTTTCTTAAAAAGAAGTAAATTAAAGTGCTGCGCGCTAAAAATTATGTACATAAAAGATAATTATGTATGTGTTATGTATAAGTATGTAAACGTATGTTTTTAAAAAATATTATTTACCATTAAAAATTCATCAATAAGCAAATGTATTTTGATTTAATATAAACTTCTAACCATTTTTATTACATTTTACGTAAGTAGATTGAGCAAAAAATCATGAATAAATCTATTAAAGCATATTTATGTACATGAAAATTAATTTTTTTTTTATTACTGATAATATTCTTAAAAAAATTTTACATTTTTTAGATAACAAAAATACAAAAAAATAATTTCATTTTAAATAAAAAGCTTTTATTTATGATAATTATTTAATAAATTACAAAAAATAATTTACGAAATCAAATGTGATTAGGAACAAAGAAGATGCTTAATTTGAATCATGCAGATAAATTGATCGATAAGGTTGATATTTAAAATTTTCTAAAACACTTATCTTTTTGCGCTTGCATCTACTCTTCATTGCACCCTTCAGATCATGCAGCTTTGGTTCTGAATATCCAGTCATACAAAATAGCTATTTAACAGATTAGTAAAAAGTCATATGTAATACTTAAATCATCTTTAATACATTCGGTTATGTTCCTTCAACTTACAATCGATTTTACCTGTAGCTACATTTGCGCTTAAATTAATAAAAATTCGCAATAACAAGTCAGTTTATAAAATAATATATTCTTTAACTTACAAATAGGCATCTATCTTGGTTAATTGAAATTGACTATGAGGAGCTCCTTACTGATTATCGGAAAAAAATATATTTTAAAATCATTTCGTAATGATTTTCTCGTGGATCCTCTTGATGAATGTCAAATGTTTGTATCGCAAGTTATTATCGCAATTAATCGTAATTGTTCGTTATTATAGTTTTATTTTTCATCTTTTATTAACCAGATTTTTATTGACACACCATAAACACTGGAATTTGTAGAATCTTGAATATTTATCTACTCTAAAAGAAAGTATGTGTGTGTACAGCATATACAGTTACATCAATAGGTTTATATAAACCTAAACATGCATTTGTATATGTTTAAATATATATACAGCATGGCAGTGATTAAATAATCTACGATTTTTCATATCTAATTATACTCTACGAAAATCACGAATAAAAACTCTTAATGAGTTTTGTCTATTTAATCACATTTTTCGCCTTTGAATTCTTGCATTAAACAATTTTTCCTTTTTAGTTTTCATAGATTATTTCCATCAATCGAAAATGGACTTTGCGTTAACTTACAAAGAACAGTTTGCATTTGCTGCTTGCTATTGCATTTACTGTACAAGTTTATACACTATTTATTTACTCTCACAATGAATCTTATTACTGGAACTTGACGTCCTGAAAAATTACAGATTTTTATTCACGATACAGAGGACGATCAAAGACGGTTGCAATAGCTGCTGTGTTAGTAAAAAATACCTCTGAGTACACGATAGGAAGAAAGGAAGAAAATTCATAAAACCATTAAGTATATATAAAAACTTTTATTTTTATACAAAATTCATTTGCAATTTCAAAAATTATATAAATGATTAACTGAATTTCAAAATATTTTCGAAATTCTTCCAAAACCAACTTTTACAAATCACATAAATTATGGAATTATAAATAAATCAAATCATAAAAAGAAATTAAAAATTAATTCTTGGATGTTTCAGTTGATAATTTAATAAAAACCATATACTCATAAATGGAGAAACAAATATAAATGAAGATTTAATTTCAGAGATATTTTTGCAATCAAAAACAGGAACGTTCTTTTCTGTTAGCGGGTACGCAGAACGCTTTTAATAAGCGATTTTTGATTTTATATTTATTTATATTCATATATATATCTTTACGACTTTTTTCTCGTATCGGTGAGAAATCGTTCTTTTTTCTACAAAAAAATAAGCATCTCGAATTACGAAAATAACGACGTAAGGCGACAAAATTCGCCACTACAGATTCGGTCGATATAATATGCATAGTTACGTTTTTTCCCGTTCGATATTAGTAGAATATTAATAATTATACTAAATTGTATACCTACTACGCAAATAGTTACTCTTTAACAGATATTTTCGTATCTATATCAATATATTCATCACAGTGCTATGGACACAAAAATGTGTTCGTTTTATACATGTAAATAATTTGTTTTCTTCTTTGCAGAAGTTAGAAACATGCGCATCGATCGTTGTTCTCGAAACACAGATTCGTCTATAATTTCATCAATTAATGGAGATGCATTGGATATAGTCTTATTGTCCATCATTACAGACACTTATATTTAGAGATTCAACGAACGATTCATAGTTTCTCCTTCCTGATATATCACTTTTTTATCGTAGAGCAGGGTGCTACATACATGGCAGTATCATCCCACGTAAAATATTTTCCGGATGACTTTTATAGACGACTATATGTATGTACAGAGATTTGAGAAAAGGCTTCTACTAATTTCCCTAGCTTCTGACAAAATCACGAGCACATTGTTCAAGACACTTTCGAATAATTAAAAATATTTCAAGAGACTACTGCCAAGAGCATGAAAATCTTTACTTTTCTCAAGTGGTAGATTGCACAGCGCAAAAGAATTTTTCTTTTTCACTACTTTTTCAAAAAGCAAAATTTGACATACAGCAAAATAATTACATTTCATAATTAAGCGCTAAAACATGAACGAAAGACTTGTAGCATTATTGATATAGAAATGATTTACGATAACATTCGTATTGACACTCTCAACACGTAAAAAAACAATCAACGCATTGTTGAAACAAATGTTAAAAATTTTGTTGTTTACAAAACTAGATAACGAAAAATATTATATAAGATCAAGGACAAAAAAAACTACTTTTACAAGAGTTGACAAAGTGATTTTCGTGTTCCCTTTCAGTATGCCATATACCACTTGAAACCGCTTTCAACATCCTCGAATTTCCGTTAACGTGCTTCAACTCCCGGTTTTTCTTCGATCGATACGATCGGACGAAACAACTTTTACACGAAGACGGGCTGAGGACTCGGCGGCTGAAGTGATTGACAGCAATTCCACGGGAAGAGCCACGTGGCTCAGCACCTTGGTGAAAATTTTGGATTCGTGGGACCGTGAATGTAGCTGCGCAGCTCCTTTGGCGGCTCCGAACCGAAGTCCGATGCTGTATCTACATCTGCTTTACGGCAAATGATAATTCTTACATCTGTGTGTAAATAAATTCGTCCAGACTTTCCAGACATAAATCTGAAAAAGATATGCAACATTTAATACACATAAAATCAATGCAACGTCGAAAAAGAAATAAAATTTAATTGAATTTATACCTAAGGTGAATGAGGTAGCGTAATGTTTTATCGCGCAAAGTTCGTTGGCGCAAAAACGTATGAGATCTCGCTGGCATGTCACTGAGGTCGTAAAGCACTACGAACATCTTGACCACAGTGCCCAAAGGATTTGAGAGAGTAACTTGAATCGTTCCCGATCTCGGTACCTGATATCCTTTTTTACCTAGATTTATGTGAGCCTGAAACATATGAAATTAATTAATTTTGATCTTGTCCAATAGCTTTAAAAATAAATACTGAAACACTACAGTACGCTCTATCCGCACTGAGAGGATAGCCCCCCCCCAAAAAAAAAAAGAAAAAGTATGTTCTATAATATGTTCAAAGATTCAAAGAATAATTTTCACGTAAGTTTACGAAAAAACTAAGTTTTGTAAATGACTTAAAAGGCGAAGTTACTAAGAAATTGAAAGTGACATGTTTTACTTACAAGATACGGAGATGAGACTTTATCGTTGTCTCCAAGCGTATAAAAAAATACAGTGACTGGAAGTTTTTGATGTTTTGGGCAAAACGATCCACTGGCTCCAATTTCAGCCGTAAAACCATGAACTGTCGAAACTGGCTCTAATCTACCATTCAGCGCGGACTCTTCAAAGCTTCCTAAAAGAGCGTGACTTTGCGGCCGATTGCGCGAAGTCGATCGCCTTCTTGTCACTTCTTCGGTATCACAGGCGTTTTCAGTTTCTCTATCGCCTTCTTCTAGAGATACGGCGCCGGGACTAGGAGGAGTATTCAATTCGAAGAGTGCACTGAAAACGTTGATATTTTTAATAAGATCGTTAATTCAAATAATTTTAATACAGATACAGAAAAGTATTTTCGTAGCGCTCGCAAAGTACCTTCGTTTTGAGGAGACGCTGTTGAGGCTACTGTCAAAATCGAAGCAGCAGCCGGTGCGTCTAAGGGGCGCCGGACTCGAGGTAAGGGGCAGTCCGGTCCTGCTGTGGAACACCATGGAGGCGGCATTTTCGAGCGACCTCCGGAATCTCTCTTGGTCCTTGGCCGAGGGCACGATCGTTTTGTCGCACGGCTCGTTCCCGTCCTCCTCGTCTTCCGCGCTGCTCTCGCTCTCGTCTTCGGTCTTGCTGCTTTTGGCGAGGTCGCCAACGTTGTTGTTGTTGTGATTGACCCAGATCGGCGACAGCTCACGCTTACCGCGACTCTTGCTGCTCTTGCCCCTGCTAGGCGTCGTTTTTTCGCTATCCGGGCAGCATTCAATGCGCTGCCGCTGCTCGTCGTCATCGTATAGTTGCTGCTCGGGCTCGGCAGCGGAGCAGCTACCGCCGCCGTTTCTTTTATCGTAATTTGTACTATGGAATACCGAGTTGGCGTGTGCGCTGTTTGTACTGGTCCCCAGTGAAGAATCACAGTGCGTCTCGTCGGCCTCTTCTTTATCTTCCGTGTTGATGTGCGGGCGCGTACTCTTGTCATCTTCCTCGGAGAAGTCGATTCTCCTCTTAACCTGCGAGTCGCGTTCTTCAGTCTGCTGTTGAAGATGGTGCTGGTACTGCAGGCATCCGTTGGCCTCCGACGTTGTCAGTAGTCTTTCCTGGTCGCGCTTGAACAGGTGCCTCAGTCGCGAGAGGCGCTTGTTGAAAGCGGACGGCAGAGATGGTTCACCGCAGTCGGACGGCGTAACGTTGCCGTTGCTGCTGTTGCTGCTACTGCTGCTGCTGCTGCTGCTGCTCTCAGGGCAACAGTGGGTCGCGAGCGTGCTTTTGGTCGCTTCTTCGTTCTCTATCGTTGGCAATTCCAAGCTGGCAGCCTTCGTCCCGTTGAGCGCTTCGGTCGGGCTCTTTCTGCTGTTGTTCTCCTTGCTCGTCGATCTCAAGATAGCTCCCAGCAGCACGTCGGCCTTATTCGACACGTAGAGACTCGCATCGCCGGCAGCTGCCGCACTGGTGATCGTCGCCGACGCTTTACTGGACTTCTGCGCCTGCTGCGTCTGCGTCTGCTGCTGCTGTTGCTGGGCCTCGTTCACGAGCCTATCGTACTTCTCCCTGCGCTTGGCGGTGCGCAACGCGGCTCTCCGCCTACCTAGGGGCGTCCTCGCCCTCAGCACTGCGAGTACTTCGTCAAACTCCCGCGGGCTCAGCTCGAGATTGCCGTTGCGCGTCTTGAGCTCGCACTTGGGCGGCGTTCTCTGGTCCGGCAACTGCGTCCGTGTCTTCACGTTGTACACCTCGGCGTTGTAGTTGTTGTTGTTGCTGTTGCCGCCCAGCACGCGAGCCGGGACCCGAGTGAACCAGTCCAGGATGCCACCCTGCTCGATCTTGCCAGCGCTCTCTTTGTCCTGCGAGAAAGAGAGCTTCGACATGAGCTGGTTCAAGTCCCGCGAGGTCGTCCCCGTCTTTACCTTTTTCAAGTCGTCGAGGCGCACCGTCGTCACGGGCTTCTTGCCCGCCGCTGCCTGATGGTGCACGCTGCTGTTGCTCCCACTTCCTGGGGCTTTCGCCCGGGTCGCCATCCGCCCGCTGCAGAACGGGTTGAGGACGAGATTCACGGTGTTCTTGCTACCGTCGCTGACGGGCAGTCCGCCGCTCGCCGCCATGCCGTTGGCACTGTAAGACACCCAGGGCACGAGCAAAGGCACGTGTGTGTTATTATCCTCCGAGGGCTGCTGCTGGTCGTCCTGCTCGGTCGAGGTCGTCAGCGAGTCGGAGCGCTTGTAGCGCTTCTCGTGGTTGGCCGAGCACTCCTGCTGCTCCTCGATGCTCAGCTGCGTGCGGAAGGTGCGCTCGAGACCGTCGACGCCGGCGCCGGCGCTGCTCTCCGCGAGGCTGCCCGCGGTGACGGTGGCGGAGGGCGCGCCGCCGGCCTCCTGGACGGCCGGCAGGGCCGGGTGCTCGGCCTGGCCGCTGGACGGGGGGCTGCCGGGGCCCGGGCCACCGGCGGCGGCGGCGACGA
>JAYJLV010000046.1:1675535-1711877 GCA_036873485.1 Torymus texanus | reverse complement strand
GCGTGGGAGAGAGAGAGAGAGAGAGAGAGAGAGAGAGAGAGAGAGAGAGAGAGAGAGAGAGAGAGAGAGAGAGAGAGCCCAACTGGGAGAGAGCCCAGAAGGAAGCGTAGAAAGTGGGAGAAGAGAGCAGCACTCGGCGGCGAGTATGACCGCCTTCGCGCGCGAACCGCGGCGCAGTCTTCAGCTTGCACCGTAAGTACGGACGTCGGCGCGCAGTGACGAGTGAGCGACCGACAAACCAACTGCCGGACCCACGGACCGGCGCACACGCGCGCATTTCGCTAATTTACACAAAGCACTGTGTACATCTCCTGTCAGGAGAAGAAGTTGGGATTAGAGGGTCCGTCGAGTGCGACGTGTGTCATGTGAAGACAAAAAATCGGTACTTTTATTTACCGACAAGTGGGACACGGCTGATCAGAGGGACAGCAGGTGTATGTAAGAAAAAGAGGGAGAGAGAGAGAGAGAGAGAGAGAGACATGGAGCCGGAAGATAAGTAACGGTGCGCGTAATATTCGAGAGGGCCGTGTAAGGAAGAAGTCTTTGGTATCGGGCGCCCGTGGCGCGCGTCCGACCGCGAGAGCGAGCGCGCGAGTGTGTATATGTGAGTGTGTACGCGTAAAAGTGGGTCAGTTGCGGCTCGCGGCGAGAAAAAGGAGGCAGAGAATACCAGAAGGACGCGCGCGTGAGCGTCGGAGAAAGAGAGAAGAGAGAGAGAGAGGAAGGTGCAGCACGAGCAGGAAGGAGGATAAGAGAGAGAGAGAGACGGCGCGAAAGGAGAAAGGAGAAAAAACGGGGAGGCCGATGACGATGGCCAAGTTTCCTCGTCGTCGGCTGTTGCTGCCAGTGCCGAGCGCTCCTTAACCTTGCCGTACCAAGATGGCGTCGTCCTTCGGCTAGAGGATCGCCCCCGCGGTCACGAGGTCTGGGTCTCGGCTACTGCACGACCTCCCTCCCCCTTACTCCCCCCCCGTTCGTTCATTCATCCGCGGCGAGAGACTAAACCGGAGCGCTATTAGCTTCTCCCCTCGTCACTGGGCTACCTATTACAGTGTGGTTGTTCTATATATACATCACAGGGGTAAAAAAGTGCATATTGGTGCGTGAAAGAGGAACAGAGAGGGTCGAGGAAGGAAGAGAACGAGTATATTGAGTGGGCCAAAGGGGCCGAGAAAAATCTGTCGGTCATGGCGCGGCCAGGAGCTGCCGCCGCCGCCGTACTGCTGGCCTTCGCTTGCCTCTGCAGCGGTGAGTTTCTTTCTACTTTCTTATAATTACACGCGATGTATATAGCTCTGGATAGCTCTCTTATATATATGTATACGAGTGCAGGGTATTTTATCGCCCTCCCAGGTTTTTACTGCCGGCTACTGCGTGCGCGGCTATTCTTTTGCTTCGGTATAAAGGCTTGATTTAAGAGGCACCTGTGCATATACACGCATCGGTATTAACGTTGCTATAGCTTCTTCTGCCTGAATCAGAGGTATGCGGATATATGTCTATCATTATGCATTTCGAATGGTCTAACTATCGTTGATAAATACGAGAATTGTTTCTGTTATGGTAAAGCGATAATTATTGCTCGGTTAGCGTGGCGAGTATGATGTACCTGCAATACACGCATAACTAGTTAGTAGATACATATATAGGATATACAGTAAGTCACTATACGTGATGTTTTCGTGAGTTTTTTATGCAGCTACTTTCGCGTATATGATACATACCTGGAATCCACTCGGTTCGAAATTTTATTGGAGTTCCTTGAACTCACCTACGAGTAGAAAAACCAGTTATGTCTTATAGAAAGGTGTATAAATTTTATCGGGTCTTCCCAAAGACCAACAGTATACTTGTTTTCGGGCGTTGTCTTCAAGATTAATGAACCCAAAATAAATGTTTGAAACGTAAACTTATTTGTCACTCTTGTTTTTACTAATAAAAGGAATTTTTCAAATGTTTAAATATTTTACTTGTTAATTTGCACAGTTCTCATTAGAATATACAAGAAATAAAATAATTTATATATATCAATAAAATTATTAACAACAAAGTCGATGAAAACCACAGAATATTGCCATCGGACTTGTTCCGATCGACTGTATCGCCGCTCCAAAAATGACTTACATCTCATTAGCAATAAATGTCAAGCCTACCTACAACTATAACAAGCAAAGCCTCGCTCCCAACAGCTCGTCGTAGCGCGCGAACCCCGAGGTGAAAATGTAGAAAGTGTCACGCTTATCGGCGATCGGGGCAGAAAACATTTTCCCCTCGAGCACACAGTGATTTAAACGCCAGCAGCGCGCATTACCTACTTTGCAAGCGCATTCGCGAGCTCGCATGCAGAGAGATATCAATGCGCCGCTGCTGCCGCCGACGAAGCGCCAGGTGCATTGTCTCTTTTATCACCGCGGCGTCTCTGTTTCGACCGCGTGTACACACACGGGTGCACAATAGGGGGAAAATTAACGTTGCACTTTGCAATTTGAAGGAGCGAATATACGGAGTGAGATAGAGAGGAAGGAGTAGTCCGCGACCCGGATTCCCCGCTATAGCGGCGTGGCATCCGCGAGCCGCTGCTTTCTCACGTCCGCAGAAAAATATGATATTTGTGCATGCGCGGTACATACTCTGTACAATGTCGTGTATGTGTGTGTACGGAACAATGAGCACCGATAATTATGGGATTGGGGATATTTGGGGTACGAGGTTCGATTAGGTGAGCTGCGTGTGAGTCCGAGTAAATTTCAATTCGATATGTGAATGAAAGATGTTTTGGTTTTTTGTTTTCATTTTGATGATGTAATTGATTGCGACCTATAGATTTTGTTATTAGAAGCAATTTAAAAAAATATTATTTCCTCTATAATTGGCAAAGATGCGACATTTCGATAAATTTGTACAATTTACATGTATAACATTATAATAAATTCTAATGTTATCTTTATACAAGCTCAAACAGCAGTTTATTTCGTTAGTTTGTAACGTATTTCCTGCATTAATAAAACACGTTTCGTTCAATGCCTTATCTTCCTATACGTATACTAATAATAATTTATCATAGGATCTTCGGAAAGCCTGGACGGATTTACTTCTTTTGATCGAGTAATATAAATTATTCACGCAGCAGGATATATTCCTTCTAGGGATGCCTTCGCGTTTCGTAATTCCAACATGACATAAATTTCGAGCTTATTACAATGACAAGATGTATACCTGAAATATTTGATAGATATATTTGAAATTATTTATCCTGCAACAATCATTATAGTGCTAAGCACATGACAAGATTGATGTTTTTGTTGATTTATGCGGTAGTATTCCAATATTATTTTTAAGAATGAACCTGAAATTGTAGAGATGTACACGGAGAAAAATTTCCGAGTAAATTTTACCAGTTGGCTTGGTAGCCAAGGTACAGACGGCCAAAACACCAAAAATTACCAGTTTTTTAAGTAAAATTTTGGGGTTTGGCGGTCTGTACCTCGGCTACCAAGTCAACTGGTAAAATTTACTCGAAAATTTCTCGAGAATTACTATTTTGAAATAAAAGACTGCAAAAAATAACAGGATTGAAAAAATCTTTTGTCGTCGTAATAATTGACTTTGGGTTCACACATGTGTGACCCGTAGAAGATGAATGCCTGCGGCTGATTAGTCTCGCCATGGGAAAATACATTGATGCATGGGACATACCGCCTGGGAGGTCTTGAAAGAGGTCAGCAGGGCCGGTTTATGGGCATTTGATGGTGAATTGTTAGAATGCGGGAGACGATAATACACTAAATAAATGGCGTTTTATCGGCTAATGGTATAGAGGACCTCTAAAGATGTACCGTAAATGAATGCAAGAATTTTTACGTTAAATGCTAAAAGTGAGTACTACGAAGTTAATAGAATTTTCAGGACTTTACTGCGTTTGCCATTCGTAATAATTTCGTTCCTTTCACAACTTTCCACAAAATTCTATACTTGTTGTTGGTTTTTCATACGCGAATCCTTAATTTCTCAATTCACCAAAGAAATCAAGCCGTCAAGTAAATTTCTGATTTCTTTATTTAATTAATCTCTGAATAGCATGCTGCATATGAATATATTAACTTCACAACGATAAAAAAAGAATCGGTCAGCGTGGATGAACAAACGAAACTAACATCGGCACGCCAAGAGAAATTTCTCTAGCTACGCGATATATCACTCGATATAAATCATCTTCACGGCGAACGCGCGTCGGCGATTTTTCCCCAAGTCATACGAGGCAACGTAAAAAAGCATCAGCGATGAATCGGTCGCTCGCGCGTCCGGGATGCGTTGGCACGAAACTTACGGCTAAACGCTCCGTGGAGAACGTAACGAGTGTCGCTGGAGAAAGCAAAATAAATTTTGCATGACGAATGCGCGCGAGTGCGCATGCAGTATATACCTCTCGGTGCCGTATAGGAAAAGCGTCGCGTACACGCACCCGCATACATATCGCCGTAGATAAGCGACGCGTATAGGTACAGCTCTAGTTGTTCTATATATATTTTTCACGTTCTTTTTTTTATGGCAGCTGAGAAAACTTGGCACGGTTTAGCGGTAACAATTCTGTTGGATTTGTATACGTCGCGCGATGCATATGTGGTGTCGAGTGTAAATTTTCGACTGGGAAAATATTAAGGTAACGGTTCGAAAGTAGATGGACGAGGTGGAGAAATTTTCCTTATTTCTTTTTTTGTTTTTTAAGGCTTTACAATCCGTTGGACTAAGAAGCTCTTTTCAATAACGGTTACGCGGGGACTGGGAACGATTGTATAATCCTGCAATCATAATAAGTTGCCACGATTGTTTCGGTTATTTCATCCACAACTATAATGGTACATTCATTCCGGGCTATATGGAATTAATGCAGACTTGGATGAACTTATACCACATGGGAAATTATATATAATATGAAGCACGTTGTTGGTTTTGTTCATAAAATTCGTGGTAAACCAATGTTGAAATATGAATCATAACACGAAGCTTTCTATTAAATAATAAATGAATTATTAAATAACAAATGGATTATTAAAAGAATCTTACATTGTTAGCAAAAATAAGTATATATTTAATTAATATTGCTCATGATTTCATTAAATACACAACTTAAAATACTTTAGCATGAATTTTTATAATAAGACTATTATTACGGTACTTGAACGAATGGTAATCAACATGATTATATTGAATCATATTAATATAAGGAGTTGAACGGAACAATAGAAATCCGATGTATGAGTCATACGTTACTAATAAATTGAAAGCATATCAAATATTCAAGATACACACCTACACCCGTTTTACTTTCACTTAAAAAAAAGTTTCAAACATTCTCAGGCTCTAACCACATTTTCTTTTGCGACAAAAAACTACTCTTCATGCTAATTACGTGAGGGGAAAAGTACTTTCCCGAAACTCTTAGCAGAACAAAAACCATACAATGCTAATTATTTACCACCAAAATTGGTAAAACAAGGAAGTTCATTATATACGACAAACCTCCATAACAAAGAATCGTCCTTTAATTCAAACTTGATGAGCTATGAAAAGGTTCATGTCACGGTCATTAGAAACCCTCATATATACAAGCTGCGCGTAGGCGAGAAAGTAAAGCGCGCTCGAAATCGGCAGATTAGCATCGCGGACGCGTCAATATACAAGAGTATATATACGCACACGCAAACGGTTGTAATGCGCCTGAATTATACGGGCGACTTCGAGGAGAAGAAAACTGGTGCGCGCACGCCGAGCGTTTCGTCAGCGCGGACTTTCGCCCGCAGTGCGGTCGCGCATTAGCGCTGAGAAAGTGTCGCGCTCGCGTCTACCTTATGTATATACTATATACGCACGCAGGAACGTGTGTGTGTGTGTGTGTGTGTGTATATATATATATATATATATATATATATATATATATAAAAGTACAAATAGGCGGATTTTCTACAAATGACGCGCGAGAGGCAACCGCGCGAGACAACGCGAACTCTCAACATGACGCGTGTATATTTGTATTATATATATATGTGTGCGTCACCCACGAAGGTGCTGTTGTAAGAACTCCGGAGTCTGTGTGTATGATGCTTTTTCTTCGTCCTCGGGAACAAGCGTATACGTAGTTACGCGGATGCCGATCGTGAAGATCCGGCTTTTGCGTAACAGGTGCGAGGCCTGCCTGGCAGTGAAATCGCTCGAGCTGCCGCTTTCGTCGATGATGAGTCAGTGGATTGAGTATACCTTCGTAAAGCTCGGTAGGTAGTTATATAAAGGATTGCAGTTGAGTGGGTTTTTTTTTGTTACAAAAGGTATAAGGGAGATTTACAAAGGTATTATTTTTTCTTTTCGCGATTTTTTTCGTTGCTGACGCGGGCCGGGTATATCGGTTATTGGGCCGCTTCGGATAATTTGTACTCTCCTGGTTCTGTAATGACAGACTGAATTCCAGTCGAACGCATCAACACTCTACTACGGCCGAGAGTTTTTTTTACTTTCTATACCGGGAATGAGCGTTAAGGAACAACAAAAGAAAGTATTACAATACGGGTCAGAGGTGCACTACCAGTTGGAAGATAACGCGAAAAAAACTTTCTTCGATTTAACGTTTCAGATTAGATGCTGTGAAAGATGATATGCCATTTAAATCTGAACTATCGACATCGTCAATCATATTCTTATATATTTAAAAATCAATTGTTTTACGCGAATGTAAAATAAAGCTGTTTATCCGGAAAAATTTGAGAAAGTTTTTCCTCCAATTACACCGAGCTGTTATATATAGTCGAAAGTACCCTCATCTAAAAGTTATTTATTTAGCAACTAAGTTTCTTTTTCCATTTACATAATTGTTTCGCATTACGATCTCTTTCTCTCGGGGGCAAATTCACCGCAGCCTTTTTTTCCTCCTCTTTACGAGTTCAGAGAAATTCTCTCTGCGCCTTTTCCAGACGAAAATTATTATTTTTTCGTTCTACGATAAAAGCAACGAATGCGTCACACACTGACACACAAAGAGTGCGATATTTTCAGCGCGTAAAAAAACAACTATCCCGACAGCACCGCACACATATAAAATAATAATAATAGGGTTTATCAGGCGCATGGTAATGCGTGAGACCTCGTTAAAAAGAAATTAAACTTGCAAAGCAACCGGCGATTCTATTAATTCTTAATTAAACGGTAACCGTACAAGTGTGCAGCCCAGCTTCAGCAAGAAAGGAGATGTAATCCCCATCACAGCGCACACCTCGTGCAATAAACCGTCGTACTCGTCTCCCCTCGGACAACCTATGATTATCGCCATCATTCTCATTTCGCGTTTCCAGCTCGCACATCATCGTCAGGCGCGTGAGTTGATTTCCTCCGAACCTCGCGCGAAAAAGAATCTTCGACGGGCCTTCCTCGTCATCATCCTCATCATCATCATCGCCGAAAAAATACGCGCACGCATACAAGAGAGAAAAAATCGCCGCGTGGCGTGTTTATATATATATATATATACACAGCACGCGCTACTCGCGGTGAAAAGAATGAATATTGGGCTGGAATGGAGTCCCGTTAAGTCTGCCGTTACCGCCTCGGAGCGTGAGCGAGCGAGCGACAGACGCAGACACGCTATACGCAGGTATATAGGTGTGTGTGTGTGTGTGTATGTATATATATATATATATATATGTGTATATGTACGTGTACACTTGCCCCAGAGCCGCGTAGCTTAGCCTCCGGGGCTATAGTACGTCGCCGCTCGCTCTCCTTCTTTTCTCTCTTACGTACACGCTGTGTGCGTGGATCTGAAGAGTAGGTATAGGAGGGCGACGGCGACGGCGCCGATGTTCTCACGTCGTTTTCCCGCGATACCTCGTTGTTTTCACTCGAGCACAGTATATGTATCTGTATATATATACATACAGTGGTTGGTGGATAGGCGCAAAGTGCGCGCTTTTACTTAGCGAGCTGCTTTTTGCGCTCTGCTGTTGGCGGTTATTTTTAGTAACGGCTATGGCGATAACAGTATAGCAGTGGCAACAACAGCAGCAGTAGCAGCTCAGGACACGCTCTAAAAACAGTGTAAAAATATATAGTTGGTTTATAATGCATACGCATATACATACACGGGCGCAGTGCATTTCCGGTCGCTGGGAGGCGGCCCAGCCACTTTGTATATATATACACGATTTTTATCCTTGTCTCATGCTGCATGAGATCCGGAGTTTATTTATATACGGCGATCCGCTGTTTTGCGAATCAGAGTAATTGAAAATCCTTAGTATACAGCCGTGAGTGTACCTTTGGTTGGTTTGATTGATGAAAATCACTGTTCTAGATCTCCGGAACCGCGATTACCTTTCCTCATTCACAATCATTTTCCAGATGAGAATAACGCCTGACCGACAGTTACCTTTCAGATCAAATGACAGGTCCGTGTATAGAACGTATATACTGTATGATTTCGATTCAATCATCGTCCGAGATCGATTTCCCGATCTCTGACAGAGTGGAAACGGGGCTACGCGTTGTAATACGTGCGGAAACAATGTAAAAGTCGCTTGGGACTCCAGGGCGTGCACGCGCGGCCCAGCATCTTTTTTCCATTGTGCATAGGTAATCTGCCTGGTCGTATATACAGCGAGATGTAATTACTACTGTAATGACATTGCCGTCACGTTGACTGGGATGCATCTTCCGATCGTAATGACCTGTCTGTAACCATTAGTGTTCGGTAATGTATCATACTAACATGTTTAGTATTGAAGCAGAATCTTATTTATTATTTGCGTTAGATGCAATTTCGCATGAATTGCAGAAATATCATATTTTAAAGGAAATTCATTAATTTTATACATATATATTCGAGTTGGATAATGTTACCATTTAGAGTAAATTAGCAAAAATTGAGTAAACTTAGATGAACAATATTTGTGGTTATTAATAAATATAGAATTGAAAGTATTAAACGTTTTGTATAGAAGTAAAGGAAATTGTCTTATGAAAAACCGACATCATCATACCGTTGCAAGTAAAAGTACGTTGACAACTGATGATTTTCTTTTGATGTTCTCGCGTGACAATTACTTAGAGCGGAATTATGATCTATCATTATTTCAAGCATAGTGGCATATAAACTTTATATCCACTTTCGAAATTTCTTCGTTTACGGGGACGTTCTTTGGTTATGACTAATTAACAAATCAATATAATTATAGAATAATTTGCAAAATTAAACATTTTAATAGAAACAAATGTTGTTTCACGTATGAGTAATATTGTTTCGAATATCTTTAATGATTTGCTGATGTTCATCAAGATAAATGTTGGAAATTAACTTAAAATTTCAAAACCTAACTTACGAATTGATTCAAGAGTATGTTAGCGGGACTTGTAGATAAAATTTGTTAACTCTTTACATGTAAATTCTGTTCTATTTTCTGTTATCTGAGTAAGACTATATGTATTTGTAACACCATCACGGCTGTTTCCAACTTTTCGAAATTCCTTGCTGTTGTTCAGTTATAATTCGCTCGTAAAATATTCAGCAGTTTAATTTTTTTCAAACGATAGAACCACTTGTAAAATCATTGCATTTTGTTAATACACCTTTTAAATAAATTTTGTTGTCAGTTATCTCAAAATGGTTAGACAATGAATGCTGATAAGATAATGTTTCTACAACCTCTTATTATTGTACGAACGGAAAATATGGGAAGCATATTGAGAATTTAAAAAAATATAAACAAAAGTTAATATGGGAACGTTATATATATTTAAAAATCCTTTAGCTTCGAGTCAAAGCTCAATTTCCGCTGAGCTGGAAAAACCGAAAATTGCCGTACTTATATTTATGTATATACTATTCAGCGTTCTCTGGTCAAAACGATTCCGCATAGCGGCACAAACGGGAGTAGAATCACAGTCCACGTGTGTACCTACTTCCGTGGCAAACGGTAGCGCGCGTGCGCGCATGCTTAATACCCGAGTAGGCTGAAGCAGCTAAAATTATCGCCACTTACGGCCAAATCCTTGTGATCATTCCCTGTAACCTAGGACGCTGGCCAAATAATAGCTCTTCCTGTTGTGCTCGCCTCATACGGAAACTCGACTTTTCCCGTGTGCACTTATGGGGTCCGGCAATAATCAATGAGGCTGTGCTCGTCGGACTCTCCTTTTCTCGCTATATACGACGGCGCATACCTGGCATAGTCCTACGACTTAATTGAGCATATGGGTGTGACCGCGTCGAGGCATAAGTATGCAGCTTCCGCCAGCATCGAAGGTACATAGGTATACGTGTATGTTGTTGGTGTGGCTGTGCGCTGTAGCTGAGGAGGTGCATTCCTCTCGTGCCGGAGCGAGCGAGCGCGCGCCATTCACCTACATTCTCACGCGCGGGCTCTTTTGCGATCGGGAACTCGCGCGTAATCTTCAGTTACCTCATTTGCATTTCATATATATATATATATATATACATGGAGTGCGCCTGGTGCCGTTGCTTTTTTCCGCGTCTCGTAGTTCCCCTTCTCATTCTTCTTTCGTCTTCTTTTTCCCTTTCGAGTTTAATAGTCTTTTAACGCTGACTCGGAAAAAGGTGCGCTACTTTCAAGAGTTCGCGGTGCGATTATTGATGACCCGGGAAAATAAAAGATGCTCTTACATCAGTCTCGCTTTTATATATCATTTGTATATATGGTTATTAGATAACTGCAGCGTGTAATTGCACTTCGACTCGCGCACAATTTATATGCAGATGATGTTTACCGATGGAGTTTATATATACGTTAGTAGGGGGATTTAGTTAACGGATTTGTGCGTCGAGCTCGCTGTAGAAAACTAACGTTACCGCGTAACTTGATAACGTGAGAATGAAATCAAAGTGTTTACTTTCTTGGGATAAAACTATAAAGCCTTCGTTATTACTTTTACGAGGCGGAGTAAACTGTTGTGCTCAAGTATATACCTTTTATAGTCGTTTCAGATGCCTTACTATGAGAAACTTTATATATTTTTATTTCAAGGCCCGGCAAATACCTGTGGCGGCCCTACGTTTGAAATTAATTATTTAATTCTTAAAAATTATATTTACTTCTACCAGATTCAACTAATTTTACTTTATTAATGAAATTTTATAGAATAATTTTATTTGTTTTTTTTATATACCGTTAGTTCTATGCTGTACTTATAATGAGTTGAAAATTTTATAGAGTCGTTTCATTCTATGTTCTTATTTACTGCTATTCAAATATTTTCGTGAAATTTGTTTATATTAAATTAACAAATTTAAAATATAAATTTACCGTCAAATTAATAAAATTCGACAATATTTTAAGCTATAGCAAGTAATTGAAGTCAGATTAAAATATAATTCATTATTTGACTCCCTTTCAATTATATATTTTTTTTATTAATTCAAATAGATATGGTTAAGTGCATGATTCCATTTATCTTTCTCATTTTTAAAAATTACAAAAGGTTTCTCTACTTTTTTAATTCTGTAAATTCTTGGCTACGCGCAATACAACCTTTAATTTTCGTTGACGTTGATCTGCGAACAGTTACCTTTTCACAGCGCATTTGCATTCAGTTAGAACTTTTAATATGACATTAACAACGCTTTGATGTCAGCGGCGCTTGTCACTCCAGTGGACAAGCGCCGTTGTTTCTAACAACAGTCGCGTAACAAAGACATTAAATCATTTCTAACTTGACGACGTACATCATTATAATAATGATACTTTTTGTCGTTACTTACATGAATAATTATGAGTAAAAATTTATAAAAATCAAAATGCAAAGACAGGCGTAAAAACTCATTGGTAAATTTTAAACTTATATATATATATATTCAACGTCCATTCACTTATGGATTTCAGGAAATTACATAAACTTATGCAAACACATGCGTCAATAACGTGTATAATATAAAAAGAAACGACTATATACGAAAGGTATGAAAAAAAAATCGAATACGGAGAAAGAAGGCAGGTCGATGAGCTTGTGATTCAGCAGACGTGAAAGAAAGCAGCAGCAGCAGCGAGTCTTTCCGAAACCGAAAAACACGCGCGCACAGCGCGGACTTACCCACTTTCTCCTATGCCGTGTCACTGCTGACGCGCGGCGACGCCGTCCTGGCCATTGTGTCCACGCATTGCAGAACAGCTGTGGACGACTGCATGGACCTCGCGCACTCGTTGTGTATGTCGTTCCTCAAAAGAATTACATTTAAACAGCAACAGAGAACTTTTACGTAAACGCAATTATTCGTAATTTTTATCAATGGCCAGATTCACTTTCGCTCTGCTTTCGGTTGCTTTCTTCACTTTGTGGTTTTAGCAAAAGAGACGCAGGCGTATATAAATATATAATAAGTTGTAATAGATTAAATGTTTACGAAAACAAGTATGTCATTCGTTTATATTTCGAGAAAACGAAATTGAAGGAGAAAATAATTTCGTTTCTCTGCAGCATTGTTTGGGTTTCTAGGCGAGCAATTTGTTCTTTTTTCTGTATTATATATCTTAATTCTGCTTTCGCACTCCACGCGTATATTATTAGGGCCAACTATGGGATCGCGTGCATCGTGGAGCAGTGACGATAATATCCAGACATACCGTCGAAAGAATGAGATTACCCGGGGAAACCCTGAAAAGGCCGGGCCATGGGAACATCGCATCGGATCTCGTGCCTGCTGCTATGCGATTGTCTACGAGTTGCGTATTAGAGAGGACACTATACATTGTTTTTCGACAAAACAATGAGCTTATCTTTGTGTCGTTCGTTCTTCGCTGCGATTTTCCGCGAGATCGTAATTAAGGAAAACAAAAGCTATAATTTAGTTGATGTATTGACGATCACGTGTTTCACTAATTTTAAGTTTAACCTATTAAACTTTGAATAGTAAAATCTTTTAAACTCCATAAGCCTATTAAAATATTTTCATTGTAATTGTATGCAAATGTTAGATTGTAAATTAATGTAATTGTTATATTTTTTTCTATTTTTTTATAAACATGTATAAATAATTTATTATATTTATTACTTGTTTATTACGTACAGATATCTCAATAATATTTTATATTTGCATCGTAAAAGAAAATTTATCATTAAACAAGGGGTAATAACTGCGGAGATGGTCGATCGGTACTTTGAATTTTACGGGCATCGATTTTACGATTGCTTTTTATTATTGTTACGTTTATACTTATAATTATAGAACTGAATGCGAAACGTAAAATTGTATTCATATTGCATAACTTTTTCATTTTCTGAAAAAAGAAATTTTCTTTCCAGTTAATGTCAATTTTGTATTGTTAATTATCAAAAAACAAATCGTGGTTATAGAGATTTGACATAAGATACTTCGTTGCAGATTTAATAAATTCATTCATTAAAACACTTGATCATGCTCCGTTGAATTTTACCATTATAATTTCTGTATTGCTCAATTAAAATGATTCTTTCATGTGAATTATTGTACCTCAATTAGTTATTTATTGTCTGTATAAAAGTTTTATCTTGCAGTTTATAAATTTTCACTCAGATTCAAAATAACGGAAATATAATAATATGTTAGTGAACATAATGAATGGAATTAAATTTAAAATTTTTCTATTTGCTTTGATTAATAGCATCATGTAACAAAAAATAGCCTCTCCCGTGATAACAACTCTATCAACTAACTAAACTGCATGTTATTAATAAAAATAATATACTAACTTATCATACGAAACTCATCTGTTCATCAATCTTCCAAGATACTGCAGTCCCTCAAGTCATTAAGGTATAATTAATTCCATGTATACACGCTTACAAAAGTCGACGAGAGAAAAGCGCAAAGCAGCAGAGCGCTGCAACCATGCAGGTACCGCACGAACGCGCGTAAGTGTAATTTACGCGCGTGAACTTGACAAAAGGTGCGCGCGAACGCGCGAGACTGAAATTAATCGCAAACACCTCCCATGTCATTATACCATTCACTCATTCACCTGGGCGGCGCGTCTCGAGGTCCCGCTATACGCCGTTTCGCGTGTATATAATACAGATATATATAGTGTGTGTGTGTGTGTGTGTATATATATCGGTGTGTGTAGCGCGGGAGGAGCCACGACCGATTACCGAATAACAATAATGACGATAATGATAGCCGGCGTAAACGGCCGCCTATATGTACTTGCGCTCCGCGCGTGCGCGAGCTCGAGGAAATTCAAGTTCAGCCACTTACTCTATCCCCTCGCGCCGCTGCCGCTGTTGCAGCCGCTGCTCGGTTTTTACGATCCCCCGTTATACTCGTCTTTGCTAGTTACCTGGCGCGCGCACTTCCCATTATACGTATACCTATCCGCATCTTCCTCTCTTCTTCTCTCGGTGCTTTGTTCGAGCGCATTTGCTTTTAATGCGCCGACGGTATAGAGGAGCTGGAAAAAGGGAGATGGAACTATTTGGAGCGAAAACAAGAGCAACGTATAGAAGCAACGCGAGGTATGGGAATAATTGGGCTCCGCGCGTGTCTCTCGGATGAAGTCCGAATGATTTATGGCGGCGATTGTAAAACAATTCAATTTGAGCGAAAAAGAAAGCGCCGAGTGAGCGCGCAGCGAATTGCGCGTGTTTAATGAAAGTCCAGTGTGGAATTAAAACTATACTGCCGACTTGGTGTTCTATCTTCTTGCTTTCTCGAAAATATTTCGCTCGTTATATATCAGGGGAAATTCTGAAAAGAGTTAATGTGCGATTTGTCGGTTTTTTAAATTCTATTTTTGTAGTTTTTAGTGTGAACTAAATTTATTTGAAAAACTATAAGACATAAGGAATTTTTTAGAATAAATTGCTAATATTGCATGAAAATGAAAGTCAAACTTTGAAATTTAATTATTTCATTAATAATATTTGACATACTACTGCAGTTTTATTCATTATTTAGGTTGATACCCGAAACTGGGTGAAATAGCAACGATGACACTTTTGTGGCATATTCGTACACTGTGCATTATTTAAATTGCACGGTAATTTTTACCGTGAAATTATCTCAGCATACCTACTTATTTGCATTTCAAAGTTAAACTCTGAATACATGTTTTAAAAAATGTAGTTCAGCGGGATTCCGCAAAGCGTGTTGGATTTAGACCTTATTCAACTTGAAAAATTAACCTTGGAGTGCGCTACTTTGTATTTAATTAATACAATTATATACTATTTTTATTTGTAATATTTATAGTAGAAAGTTTAATAGTAATCGTATAGTATAGTAATCGTATACATATGTACTTTCATAAGAAAGCAAACAGTAATGGTAAAAATAATCAAGAAAGTGTACACAAGAAAAAATTTCGCGCTCCAAATTCAACTAAATAGGTACAATAAATGACTTTTTCTCTAAACGTTTACGAAAAAAAAATATATTCAAACGCATTAGATTACTTCATCTCTTTCCTCAAGTAAAAACTAATGACTATTTGTAAGGCACTTATTTTAACTACACGAAGGCGGCGACTAGTAAAGTCTTATAAAAACTTTATTTGTAGAGCGCTCAAAAACGTATGTGTACTACTAACACGCGGCTGTAGTCTTAAATCAAGAATAAAACTAGACCAACTCGCGTGCGTGGCTCAGGAAGTTTTTAAAACACCATATTTGCTGATGTATTATGCACGACACGCGTGAGGTAGTCACCTAGGTTGAGAATAATCTGCAGTAGTCAAGTGTGTCATTGTAATGTTGTGCAGCTACGTCTAGTTCTATTTCTAACTTGGCAGTATTATTCTCGTTTGTGTTTCTTTTTTTTTGTAACTTATTAAAATATGTTTTGTACTTTGTGCGGTTTTCGAAATATTTTTCTGAAAATAGTTTTGAGATAAAATTTGATTTAAGGAATTCCAGAAGTTGTATTAGTTTATCTACGTCGTTTAAATTTAGATAAGGAGCCTAGTTTATTAAAAATTTGTTAACAAATGTCTTATTGTTTATTGACGTTTACTATAAAGTGAAGTACAGAACTAAAGTATCCGGTGCTCTTCTATATCCACATCCGCACTTTTCTTCATCCCATGAGCATTGGTCGAGTGTTCACGCTACAGGTATATAATACCCACACGTACGCACCACTTCAAAGAATGTCGCAAGCTGCGCGCGTCGCCGCCGCCGCCGTTGTCGCGTCGTTTCTGGTTTATACGCTCGCACGGAAGACCCGTTCGGCCAGCTATGCGCGAGCGCGCGTGCCTACACAACCTCAGTGTGTATATATATATATATATATAATATATTTATCCGTAGGACGCTATGCGCGCCTCGAATGGCAAAAGCGATGACCAGCATCGGCTCTATTCGAGCGCGATCGTTCTGACTATATATCTCCGAAAGGTCTCGCGCACGAGAGAGAGTTTTTCCTTTATAACGAAGTGCCGACGCCGTCGTCGCCGCCGCCACCGCTGCGTTTTATAAATTCCACAAGATCAGCGGACTATAGTACCGGGCGCGAGCTTGCGAGATGGGCTCTACGGTACATTGAGAACGCGCGGAAAATTAAGTTTCTTCGCGCCCGCTGATGCAATGCAAATTGCTCTCGAGTCATGGATTTTTCACCCGAGACTTTATTATTGTTATTATATACGCTATAGCTTTAGTGGATTTTATGGTTGCTGATGCGGATGGAATAGCGCCGTGGATAGGGATATTAACGCGGTGCGGTTAAGTTTTAGCGCTGGAATTCGGGAAGCAGAAAGTATAAATATATTTTAAAATATTTTGTAGAAGACGCATTAAGATTAGTCGACGTGAATTTCGCATGTACAAACGAACAAAAATTGTACATTTTATTTTTCTTAGAACTCTGGAATATGTTTAAAAGATTTATTTAAAAGTCTAAACAGTTAATTCAGTATACAATACATCCTTCCATTAAAAATATTATGTCGACCCACGTCGATTAAAAGCCCGTTCCTGTTCTATAGACACGGAGGTATACCCAAATATATATAACCATCGAAAATTATCAATTCACTCCGACCATTCGTCGAAGGCGACTATATGCTAACGGACTCTGCCATCGTCCAGCAAACTATAACCCGTACACACTCATGACGTCAGTGGGCTATCTTACGAAACACACGCACGCGCGAAATTCCAAGTCAATGAACTTTTTCTTTTCTCTTCTCTATATCCAGCGCGGCGGTAATAAGACAATCCACAGGCGTCTATACATACACATATATACGTATATCGTGAGCGCCGTGTAAACATAAATGCGAGGCGCGTCCGTAATTTGAGAAGCGCGCGTACACCGGGCAGCGGGACGGATGGTCAGGAGCACGGCGTGCCGATTCCAATCGCGGAATGTTAAGGAGCGCGAACCGTGGTACCGTTGCTTCGCACACCGACGACGACAGCGACGACGCAATTTCCTTTCGGAAGGCGCGTTCAACGCGCCGCCAAGGTCCATGCGTTTCGGACGATGTGCATGCCGAAAATTATGCGATAGAGAGCAAAGTGCTTTTGAAAGGGATCGCAGAGCAGGGATGCATCATGTGTATACACGTGCGCGTGGTTACGACCGCAGAAAGTAGGCTGATGGATTGGCGCGATCGTTATATATATACTGAAGGTTTTTTTCTCACGGTCCGCAGGTGGCCTTTCGAAAACTATTGCGGTGGATGTGAATGTATTGCTTTGTAGACTTGTTATAGGTGTAGAAATTGCAAATATGCTGTCTAATTGTGCGGATTCGATGAAAAAATTGTGACCCAAATTACAATATTGACTTTTTTTTAAATTATGTTTATCCTGTACGAGGATTGCCATTCAAGCGTTCGACCTAATTACTACTGAACTTAATTTACGGCCATTCGTAAGTGCAAGATTTCCGGAATAGATATTTATCTAGAACATACACTACATATAGTGGGTATATTATTTATCAAAAGGAAATTACACGGTTGGGTACATAAAGCAAGTTAATCATTATTTTCAAAACGTTTTTTGTTATTTACGATTTTAAATTAATTTTGAGTATATATACCTAATTATAATTGATGTTGTATATGGTTAATCGAAAATTGGTTATCAATAACCTGAACCCGAAACTTGTTTTATTAAGTGCGCGCTTTTCTATTACCGATAGCTTTGACTGTAACTTTATATATATACGTACAACTAAATCACAAATAATATTATATAAAACTTGAATCAATATTCAGCATGTCGATATGCACGTAATTAAAAGTGAAATTTATACGTAGAAGCACATATATGAATATAAACGTTCACTTTTTAAGAGAAATTTCACTCTAAATTTCACTTGCGTATTCTATTTGTTTATTCGATTTGTTGAGTATTTTCCCTTCATTACGATAACCATTGAGCATGTCACTTTAAAAACCGAATGACTAGTTTTATATTCATAAACATAAAGTTTCTCAGACGTATCTTCCTTTAATAAACAACAACACATTTAAAATAAACAAGATAATTTGTTTGTTTCAATGCAAAAGCGCAGAAGCAGATATTTACACCTACTCTATGACATATTTTAAAATATACATATGTTTTATTTCCCTAAAACATTGCATTTATGTTGCACCTTTTCTCGAACATTTTATACTAATAAAAAAACCTTTACCTGTTCTGATCGGCAGTTGGGCACGGCATCCAGAATGACCGGACGCGCTCGCAACAGCGCGGAAACCCAACAGACGTGAGCGTCTCGGGTGCCGGCTCGCTTCACACCCGCACCTCCGAGGAGATACTGCGCCACAACGCCGCCTCGGAGAACCTAGAGCGCACGCGTGAGCATGAACACGGACTGCGTCTTGAGAGTTCCAAGAGCCTCGGCCTCGACGAGCTCGAGCTCGAGATGATGGAGACGAGGTACCCAACGCCGCTCAGCGACACCCTCACAACTACCAGTACAGCTTACCTGGGCGACGAGCTCGGCGAGGAGCTCACCTCGTCCAAGCTCTTCGATCAGATTGACGGCAACCAGATCGAAGTGAAGCCTGGAGATTATTACAGGTGAGTCATTGCCAGATGATTGTAAACGTTGGGGAACGTTTGCGTTGATCTTGTCGTTGCGTGTTTTAATTACGTCGGGAGAATATAGGCGGTTCTTATGTAGAGGTATATATGATGGGAGTTGCAAACGAAGCGTGTTGATGTATACGATATCGACTATCTTTAATATAACACACTGTAATTATAGATAGCGATATTAGAGTAACCACTGTTAGAAAATTGAAATTTAGCTGATTATCAGTAAGTAATATTATAAAAACTTCAGATTTGAAAATAAGTAAGTTACGAGCTTGGATAAGGAGAAAACTTTGATGTTTTAGAATTCCCGTATATATGATGCCGTATAATAAGTAGTGAAAGGAAATCTCCTCTTACGTATAACGTTCTCCGATTATTATCGAAAATTTATAACGATTTTCAAACCAGTTACATAAAATTAATATTACACAGGATATACATATAAATAAAAAAAAAACAATATTTTTAAATCGTTACGCAGAAACATCGTGCCAACCCGAAGTGAGAACCTGTCGGGGGAAGGGCAGGGGGCTCCGCAGGTACCGCGTCAGGACGGTCCCTCGTCGGAGCCCCGGCAGCAACAAGTGCGAACCTCGATGGTCTGGCCGCGGCAAGCGCGTCGCGAGCACCCCGCGAGGATCTTTAGCGAGCACGCGCCATTGCCGGCGCAACAGCAGTCGCCGAAACTGCACAGCCAGCCGCCTGGTACTGGCCAACGTCAGGCTAATCCCGATATCCAGGATATCATCACGGGCATCGTCAAGCTGCTCAATGGCAAAGTCAACGTCGCCGTCAACTCGGCCAAGCCTGTGCGACCGGTTCAGAGCACCAGGTGAGCTTTTACGCATGTGGATAATAAATTTCTTTCCATCAGTGATATGGTTCTGCATTCCGGTGTATATGTTATTTCTAGTAGATCCGAGCTATTTCTTGTTTTTCTTCTTTATTTGAGTTTAAGCATTAAGGACGGTAATAATAATTTATTAGATCGAGTTTTTTTTTTTAGATCTTATTACCGTATGGTCCTTATGTATACTATTACTTTTCATATACTTACATATTGCATCGTACATATTAAAGTAAGAGATGGCTTATAATATGTTAATATAATTGAAAGAAAATATCTTGAAAATCTTTTACTATTTAAACAGTTATATTTGTAATCAGTGAAATTTTTACAGTTTAAGAAATTTATTTAGGCTACTTTGAAAAAAAGTTTCATAAGGAATCTTATACATATTTTTTTATTAAACAATGTTTCCTAAAGATTTACTTATCCCTACAATTATAATAGCAACGGCACACGTACATGATATCTTTTTCTATCTAAGTCCACATCAATGACAATCAACTTTGTTGCCACAACATCACGCCCACTATACAAGTTCGATCTTCTCCTCTTTCTCCGCAGGATCAACAACCGCGGACCACCGCGTATCTCGGACCTGCCGCCGCTGCCACCGGATTTCGACACACCGGGTATGAACCCACCGCCACCACCGCCACCCGACCAGCCGGCGACGTACGAAACACCCCCGGCACCAAGTGCCCCCTCGATAAACCAGCTGCCCCCAGAGCTGCCACTCGGTCCCTTCGTCAGTGGCATACCCATACCTGAAGCTATTGTGCCTCAACCCCAGCCACCACAGCAGCCTAATAGACCTTGGAACAGGCCTCTTGGACGGCCTAGCATAGGTATGTGCTCTTGTTTTTTCGTTTAGTCTGGAATTTGGGTCGTGTCGTGAACGTTGTTTACTCGTTGGTGATGGTATATAATTTATGGAAATGTCGTTAAAATCCCCTGTGGTTAATGTGAAAGTTTTTGAGTTGATTTTAATTATTGTTTTGAAAACAAAATAACCGTGTAGTAGTGTGGGTTATAATTTTATAGGAGAAAGGCTTTCTATACGATGAAAAGTTAGCTTGTCATGTTTAAAGGACACTGATTAGCATACATGGTATACAAAATATATATATATATATATATAATCAAGTTAATCGGTTCTTGACAAGCAACATGTTAATCTTCTATATAGTCGTCTATTTTAAACGAGGTGTTCATAAAAAAAATCATTTCGCGCGAAAGACATTGTTTACGCGAACACTGCACTTATCTGCTTAAAGATACACACACATATATATATATATATATATATATATATATATATTGTAGCCCGTTACCTCGTTAACTTAAATAGGACGACGTTTCCTTCCCTTCTTACACCTATGAAAGTTAAATTTTTAATTAGTCTCTTAACTTATAACGTGTAACACAAACGCTGACATAAAGGATTACAGTTTTAAGTATGCTAATCTGCGTCCTATTAATAAAATTTCTTGTACCATCGACCACAACACATACACCCTGGAAAAACCACAAACTATAAATAAATCGATTGACTCGCTCCAACATCATCTTACACCCATTATTCCACCCCCCAACAAAAACACAGGCGGAACCCGACGACCAATCCCGCCGTACAAGCCTCTTCCTCCCGCGAACACGAGCTTCATCCCCGACCAACATCAGCTCCAATACCAACATCAACATCAGCTGCTTCAGCAGCATCAGCAACAATCTGCAGACGCGGAAAAACAGAACAGCGTGCTCGAGGCGCAGCACGGGCTCGGCAATAGAATCGATCACGAGGAAAACCGGACGCGGCTAACGGACGCGAAGGGATCCGCTGCTGCTTCCGATCACGCGACAGCACAACCACCACGCGTTACTCCAACGAGAAAGTACCAGTCGACCCTGCGCACTGACAACAACGCCATCGCGGAGAACACGTTGGTGCTAGGCGGCTTGCCACCACAGCCCCAGCCCATTCCCAGCGTGAGTGAGACAGCCGAGCCACCGAAGCCGGTTGTCCCGCTGAAGAGCGACGCATCGGACGCCTCGCAGCAGCTCAACGGTAAATTGACTTCGCGTTCGGGGAAGCGAGCGGGAGCTTTTTATAACGAGACTGCGCGTCGCGCGAGGTTCGAGAGCCTGCTGCAGCTCTCGCGATTCGCCATAGCACGCGCGCTGTGATTTTTCGCAAAACTACCACGGTTAATGCTACCGGCGGCTGCCCTGGTTTTCATCTCGCTCTACATATATATGTGCATACACTTAAATGTTGTTTTTCATTGAAATTATTATAATTTTGCACGTAATCACTGATAGTATACTTGTTTAGAATACTTATACACATTTTAATGTTTATGCGCACTAACTTAATGTTGGTTGTTCTTGATAAATTATACATGTTTTTGTAAACTAACTATTAACATTTTTTTTTCATCGTCTATAACAATACTTATTTAATTCGTGCAGAGAAAAAAGAAAGCAGCTCGAGCACGAGTAACAAAGCTGTGATCCAAACGACTCTGAACGTCGAGACTAGCTCGTCGGTGCAGGTAATCGAAACGACTCACACGACCACGATGCTCGAACCGAGCGTCGCTTCCGTAATGCACAGCGGTTACTCGGAGCTGCCTACAATCGAACCGTCGACCTCGACGACTGTGCCCAGCGTCGTGACTTTGGAGCCGAGTCAGTCATCGACCGTCGGCGTGGACTTGTCTACAAGCCTTTCGACACCTACCGAGGGCCTGTCGACGAATCCGTTGTGGGTGTCGCACACGGCGCATAAATCGACGGCTCACCCTCCGATCACTAGCTCGGTGACCTTTTCCAAAGCCCAAAGTATGTTCATTAGAAACGTTGAAATTGTTGGATTTGACAAGGAAAAATAATTTTTTTTTTATTTATTCAAACCCTTTTTTATATGAAATTTTGACGTATCTTTTTAGGTTCTGTATACTCGTACCGACCTCGTCCTGGAATAGTCTTAGATGATACGCTGGACTACACTGGAAACGGAGGTATAATAACTCAAAGGCCGTACACACCACCACGTCACCCGTCGAACGCAGACACCTTTGATGTCGTGGTGTCTGCTATTCAAGGTCCTGGTGGTTCTGGTACTGGTATGTGCAACCACAATAATTGCATATCGCAAAATAAAGACTAAGAAAATTAAGATTTTCTGATGTCGTTTATTAATCAACAGGTGAAATTAGAGTGCCAGTTAACGGAGGCCACGGTGGCGACGATATCTTAACGTCACCCGTTGAGGGACAAGGTTTCGTTAGCATCGACGGCAAGAGGACTTACCTGAATCTCTTTGATAATACAGAAGTAACAGCTGGTCCGAGTAAGGTTCAACTGCAACCGACAAGGACACAAGCCGTTCCTATTGGCACAGGGTACGAATTTTAACACTACAGTCTGCAATACTTTATGTCATATATGTTACATTATTTCGCAGTTTTTTGTATCTTTGTTTTTTTTTTTTTTTTAATATACACAAAAAATAGAAATTTTTTTAGTGCCAATATTAGAGTAAAACATTAAAAAAGTGAATGTTTATAAAAAAAAATTTAATTTAACGAAAATATGAAAATCTTCAGATTTGCTGTGCCGCAAACGGAGACGACGGGCATATCGCCAAGACCGAGTGTGCCGGTGAGGAGGCCGACGTTCCACCGACGACCGACGCAGCCGCCCGTCAGGATCGATACGTGCATCGTCGGCGACTCGAGCACCTGCGACGCTAGTCAGCACGAGGCCTGCGCCACCGTCCAAGGCGTTTCGGCCTGCCACTGTAAGCCCGGTTTTGCCAGGCTTACCCATTCTCTCCCTTGCAAAAGTATGTTGTTCAAACAGTTTAATAAACAGAACCTTTGTTTGCATTTTATTTACGAGCATGAGTAATAATTTTTGTTGTCTTTTTTTCGTTGCAGAAATTGTTAGCATCGTTGTTTCCATTAGAGTTGACAAGATTTACGAAAGGAAAATAGTTTGGACCAAGGACCTCGGAGACAAAGATTCCGAGTTCTACCAAACGTTAGCCTACGAAGCGAACAGAGCTGTGAGTTGAGAGACTTAATGAATAGAGTAAAGGGTTAGAAAAGCAGAAATATCAATAAAAATATAAATTTCTCTTTTTACCTAGATTGAATCGGCAATGTCGATGACTCCGTTCTCCGACGAGTACGTTGGCTCGCTGATCAACAACGTATACCAAGGCGACGTGAGCCAGGGCCAAGGCGGTGTCTTCGTCAACGCTACCCTCAAGCTCGCCTATGAGCCGAGAACCGCCAGGCAAAGTCTCGCAGGCGAGCTACAAAAGCATCTTCTCGGGGTAATACAGAGGAGGTACAACAATATTGGCAACAGCGCTCTGCACGTCGAGAGCCCAGCTGGGTCGATATCGAATTTACAAGGTAAAATAGCAAGCTATATACCTAATAATACTTATGAAATTAGTATTTAATTGTAGATTTTATACATATATATAAAAAACTGATTGCAATTTACAGACTTGGATGAATGTGCATCTTCCGAATTGAACGACTGCCATTCGTCGGCGATCTGTGCAAACACGTGGGGTGGCTTCACTTGTAGCTGTAACGCAGGACTGAAGGATCCGCACAAGAGTGACACGAGCACAGCGGGCAGAGTTTGTATCTCTTGTCCTAATTCACACTGTAATAATCGAGGAACTTGCTCTTATCAGGGCGATCAAATGCAGTGCATGTAAGTTGACAAGGAAAGGTTGCAAATATTTCAAAGTTTCTCTACGCATCTACTTATATTGACTAATTTGAATGAATTTCAGGTGCACCGGAAACTATTACGGAGCACAGTGCGAAGTGGACGGCGAAGTACTTGGCGTTGCGATTGGGGCTTCGGTTGCTGCGTTGATCATCATAGCTTTGACACTTGTTTGTCTCGTTATGTGGAGGTAAGATTTAATTTTCCAGTAAAGATGTCTAAGCTCTCTAGTTTGAAGTTAATATTTTTCTAAATGCAAATATTTATAATTATAGCCGAAGATGGTCGCGGGAGCAGAAAGCAATATCACCTGTTTACGGATACGTCCAAGGTGGTCTTCCCGGTACTCTTCCTGGTAGTTTTCCATCCAATTTTAATACCTTTATACATTTAAATCATTCTGATAGAATTAAAAACACTGTTATTTTAGCCCGCGTAGGATCGGTCGGAACGTTGGCGTCAGTCAAGCAAGGACCTCCAACGAATCTACCGCCGTACATGTGGGCACAAGTTGCTGATCACTTGGCAACTGCGAATGTTTATGCGGTAATGTATCTAAGTTTATGATTTTACTAAAATTAGTAGTTTGGCATAGAAATATTTTGCGTTATTCATTCTGGAAGATTGATTCGAGTACCACAAGAAAATAGTATTTTCACTTTCCAATTTTAACGGTCATTGTAACAGTTACTCCGGAAGTTTTATCTAGATTGATACATCCGGAGAGAGGCTAATAAGTCAAGGATTTAAATGAAAGAAATTTAAATGTTATTCAGTCTCTAAATGAGGCCCCCTGCGGACTACTTTGATTAAAGCAGGAATAATTACTTACCTATCTTATCAATCTTGTATCTGAATTAAAATATAATCATTGTTAAAAAGAGGACAAAATATCTTTCACTCGACTTTTAAATGGATACACGCGACGATTAAAAATATAAAAGAAATTCAAATGCTTGTATATTTATCCAAGTAAACAGTCGAGAACGCTAATTGTGATTGTATAAGAAATCGCTTGAGCATCTAATTAAGGTACGTTTACGCATGCACGCAGACGGAGCCAATGGGCCCGACGCGTCCAAGCTCGGCGATGTTCGGCTACCCGACGCTGAGCCTCCACGGTACGCTGCCCCCGGTGCCGTTGCCGCGGCTGCAGGCGCCTCCGCGCGCCCGACAGCGGCATCACCAACCCGAGCCCGATAGCTCCGACTCCGAACCTCAGGACAAGGACCGAGCCGATCTGATACCCCAGAGCAATAGCAACTTCCAGGTACCCAGGCCTAAGTCCCGCTCCTCGCTCGCTGTAAGTATTATACAATTGTTCAGTCTTTATACTTTGTCGTGTAGATATTAAAATTTTATTTTAGTAGTTGCCCAGACATTAGAACTTGGAAATTCGACAGCACATAGAAAAATTTTGTATCAAAAATAATTATATGTAACGGTAAACATGGGACAGATCCATATGCTCATGAAAATTATATCAATTTATAATAAAAATTGCAATTATTAGCTTTTAGAATTTTTACTGTTAAGTTTTTAAATAGCTTTATAAATACTGCAAGACATAACTGTGATTCCTTAGTGTAAGACATTAGCTTGTAGTTTTATCCAGGATAAGAATGTATGGAAGGATGAGTGAGGATAAGTATAAAGTCTGTAAACCAAGTCCATTTCTTGGCCAGTTTTTGGCTGAAATAAGTATATAATAAATAAATAATAAATAAATAAAATAAATACTACAAGAAACAATGGCTAGTATTTTTTTAACAAGTAAACATTAAAATATCGGGTATTTATAAAAAAGTTAACAATTTATTCAATAATTTAATTTGTCAACATGTATGATCAAATCGTTAATTTAGATTTAAAATATATCGATCGACAAAAACTATCTAAATAAATAATGAATATAGATATGAAAAATGTAAACTTAATCTTTATATGGTAACTTTTATTAACATTAATTAATTCCATTAGTAAGAGTCACAATTATAAAATAAAGGCATTAGAAGAGTATTTAAAATTTTGTGAATTTTTTTAAAATTAAAACTTATACCTATAATACAAAAAGCTAAACAAAAAAAGTAAACTATTGCATAGCACGAAAATAATTTGAATAATTATTTTAAAAGAAAACTATTTTACATAACGATTACATTATTTCTTTTACTAATTATTAATAAAATGTAAAATCGTCTTTCTAAAATAATAATAAACTAATTGCTGTAGTACTAAACTAATAGTATAAACAATTGAATGTAAAATTATATTAATTTTTCTTATAATAGATGATGTAAAATCAAACATAAGTAAAATGAAAAATTAAATATTCATCAAGTAAATCAATACAAAGCAAACATTTCAATTTATGAATACTAACCGTGAAACATTTGTTATATACTTAGGTATAGACATATTCCTAGATAAGCAATCACTTTTTATATCCTATGATAAAAAGATTTTAATTTAATCATAATTATTTTTCAGAATCAAAGCGGAATATACTATGATGTTGAATACGATCAAGGAGATGCTCGGCACTTGTCAAAGAACAACATACCTATGTCTACGTACAGTATGGCACCGTATTACAGAACGTGATGGAAGATATTATGAAACGAAGTCTTGAACGAAAAAAACTTTTGTCAGTTGAAATCGATGTCCTCTCGGCGAAGACACCGATTGTGCAATAGGTTAATAATATTTAATTACTAGATTAACTTAAACCTGAAAAATGATATTTTTCGGCGAATCCGAAGGGTAAAATTTACTAAAAGAAAAGCTATATCGTTTTGCGACAAAAAGACAATAATCGATACATCCGGTGGTAGAGTAGAATTGAATTAGCATTGTATAAAAGTTTAGTTAAAGTTGTAAGAAATGAAAACGAATTTTTTGAGAAACATATTCCTGTGGTGAACTTAGTAAGGTAGAAAATAAAAGTGAAACGAGATAAATTATTGCGATAAATTTCCGAGGAGGAAGGAAAATCCAGCAGGAAAGCTGTATTATTGACGTGTTTGCGTTGCGTGCGAAGCAAGTGACCTTGCAACTCTGTAATTATCATATAATATATTTTTTAATGTTGAAATACATATACATTAAAAATTTGAAATCAAGAGCATTTGTTTATTGATTTTTTTTTATTTAGTTTCTTTCATATCGTATATCACGTTAAAAGTGTAACAAACATTTGGAAATATTTTGTTATATGAAATTTGATGTTTGAGAATAATATATATATATATATATATATAGTTTTGTTTATTTTATTCGCAATTATTATTATTATTGATATCGTTAATATTACATAAGCGCATTTGCAAGTCGTGAAAATCGGGAAGAACGTACAGAACAAGAGTAGAAGTAGTTACAGAGCTAGCATGGTTAAGGTATCGCGTGTAAAAAAAGAGAAACAATTTGATAATTTTCTTCAATGACTCAGTCATAAAATCACAACGACGATTAAATTGTATAGATGAAACGTATAAAACCATTTTAAAACTGTAACATTTCCAGTAAACGGATTTTTTAATGAATGCAAATGTACATTCGCATATATATTTACAATATGTGTATATACTTTGATAACATTATATAGATAGATTTGTTGATATATGCAACAATCTTTATAGAAATACGCAAATTTCACAAAAATGTTTTTTTATCACTTTTAATATTTTTGGATTAGAATGCAAGAATTATAATGAATTAATATTTATTTATCGAATAAAACTGTTATTATTTTAAGTTTTTGCAGAGAAAGTATAACTTTTATTATGCTTTTTAAAAGCACATTCTTTATCTGCCATCGCGATTCAATTTTTTTTAGAAATATCTTGAATGTTTCTTGATTAGATATTTATATTTATTGTATATAGGTATATTAATATAATTTAACAAGACACGTGTAAGTAAAATCAAACACGTATATATGGATAAACAGGTATGTATATAATAAGTAAAAAGTGTGAAGATTTTCGGAAGGCAAAGAGTGGACGAACTTTTAAAACCGCCGAGTCGACTAAAATAGCAGTCATTCCGACAGTTTGAAATCATTCGCTTGTTGGCGATAAGAATAAAAAGCATAAATAGAGACATTTATGAAACCTACTTTTCCGTTACTTTTAAGAAATTATACTAATAGCTATTATTGGTTAAAAAGAACAAAATAGTTGAAACGTTTAAAATAGGATTTCAGAAATCTCATTTTAGTTTCTAAAAGTATATGTAATAATAAAATAGAATAGAAATTTTCGTTGTAAGGATAAGTTAATGATCATTACACAGTTTACCTTTTCGTTGGCTGGTATTAATATTCGATGTTACTTAAAAACTAATTAATAAAAATCGATCAAAACCTCTTCTTGGTCAATCAATTCATTTGTCTCGCCAATAAACGAATGCGTTTACCGTTTTAATTGGTATACAGTACAAACGGTATGCATATATATTTACATAGAACAGGTATTAAAAAGTAGAAAGTGTAAAGTATCACAAGGACTAGTATGATTTTTTCAGTAAGGCCCAAATTCATAGACGTAAGTTCATTTTGACGTATAGTGTATAGTATAATGTAAAAGCCACATTAAAGGAGATGCCACTTTAAGGAATAAATCTACATAACCATATTGGTATTAAAAAAAAAGATTACATAAATAAACTAAAGTAAGAACTTAGTCGACTATAAATGCGGGACAATGCAATTTTATATTTTATTCCTTTGGCGATAAGTCGTAAATCCTTTTTAACTTCGAAATTAGCATTTTACTACTTTTTGGAAAATGCAAAGTGCCGACTTTGCGCACACCGCTATCTTCCTTTCGATTTACTAGTCGTAATGCATTATTTGAATTGCCAACGGAATTGCGACAAATCGCCGTACGTAATACCTACATCAATCGCACAATTATTAACAAGCGCGTTAATCGCCTTTGAGTTGACAAAACGAGTTGTAGAAATATCGCTTGAGCTGACAACTTCCATTATAGAAATATCCGTCTATGTACGTACATCAGTCTTTGGTGCGACAACATAAGATATCACTAATAAATACGCACCTAAATAAAGTCAGCTATCAAGAAGCAAATTTTGTTTTAGTCAAACGTTATATTTTATTCGTGCTGAAGGTAGACGCGATCAAAAATATGTTAAAATTTTTCGCTTTACCTTGAGAGCAAAAACTTTTCATTATGGATTTGAGATTCTATTTATCTTGATTAAATTTTGAGAGCATAAGTAACTATAAGTCAAAAGTTTTCGTAATGTCATGAATTTCAAATAGCACATCAATTTTAACTTTATAGTCAGTGCAATTATTGAATGTCACATACTACTGTTAAACGTCGTTTTAAGCGTCGTTGTTCACAACTCACAAAACGGTTCGCGGCATCGTTTATTTGCGCAACTTTATGAAAATATATCAAAATCGTAACTTTAGATAGTTATTTAAAACTCACAAAATTTAATCCAAACGAGACAAGACCCTGTCTCTCATCTCGCCTCAAAATCGTTTTACAACGAACGCATGTCTTAAATTCATACTTATTTAATTAAAGTTTGAATTATTATCTTCATAAAAATAAGTAAATAAATAAATAAGATACTGTATATACTATTTTTATCTTATAAATTTGTCATCACAAGTTTTGAAAAAAGATTACTAATCATGGATAATTATAAATTTTTCACTGCCAAAAATCTTGAGATTTAATTACACATATATACTTTTGTGCGGAATATTTGTCAAAAAATTTTTCATTATTTAAATTAAAAAAATAGTTATATTTTACTTACAAGAGGATGTAGATTCATTACATTTGAGAAAATTTGAAATTTTTATTAGCGTACTCTGCATAATAAAAATACTTTAAAACGACATAATTATGGCAGTGAAAGAAGATTTTTTATTATATATGTTTGGAAATATTTAAAAGCACTGCAAAATGTCGCAAATTGAAAAATTATATATTAGCCCTTCACCTTGAGCTGTTTATTTATTTCCATTTCGACACACACTCACGACAATGTCGTATTACCTATATACTCCCTGCATTCATGCACTGGGTATTTCTGTTTTTTCGAAGACTGTCACTGCAATAGTTAATATATCTTATGAATACAAACTTTAATTGAAATGTTATTTATTATATTTATTAAAACGTCAAATATTTTTATTTTTCGAATTTTACTTAAAAGACTTTAATTTCCATTATTTAATGTATAACTTTCTTATATTTAATTAATTATTAAACTTTTTATTTGAAGAAATTAATAAAGCGTTTCTTTATGACTAGCATGTAGCAAAATTTTTATCCACAGAATGTCTTTGGAGTTGGTATCGCAGCCAGGAAAAGGGCGCTCTGGCTATTTTAATATAAATTTCATATTGTACAATAGTACTTCGGTACAAGAATTATTTTTTCGAGTGTAACCTAAAATTCATGTTGTGGCAAAGTATGCCTTAGTACATTCACTGACTTACGTTGGAGTAGCTTGTGCTTGTGCTTGTGCTTGTTGTGCAGCTGCTGGAACTGCCTTTGATCTGTAGAATCTTTCAAACAATTGTTTCAATGTCATGACTGTTCCTAATCCAGTACCAACATCCATGTCAATAAAACTATCCAAGTTATCGGTACATGCTGTAAGATTAATTAAAATTTGTTATCCTTCGAAATTTTATTTACATATATGTTTTTGTAAATAAAAATATTTTTTCACAAACTAGAATTTGAATGTGTATCATGCCATTTTATACTACAACTTACATGGTGTAGAAATAGGGCTATAATCAGGGGGTGTTTTAATCCACGAGCCATCTTTTCTTTTCATATGATGTCGATCAGATGCAAAATGTTTAAGATAATCACTAGCTGACACTAATCTGAACATTCTATGCCATTCAGGGGGTAGAGCTTCATCTCTTCTGAAAGTTTCTGTTGCATATTTCCAAAAAAATGTTGGAAAAGGCAACTCACTGTCAAGATCATAAACAACAGCTCTTTCATCTGGAGCATAAATTAATATGGCATGGTAGTCCTGAAAAGAAAAAAAGATTAGCTTGAAAATACACAGTAAATCAATAAAATATTGGAAAAAGTGAAAATTGTACATACCCATATTACTATTTTATCATCATCTTTACCAGAGCGCTGTCTCCATAAAGGTACACTACGTCCATGATTGCTTATAAAAGCTACATAACAATGTTGGAGCTCTGATCCATGCTTTGTTGCTACTTCCTGGCATAGTTTCCAAACATTCTCTTCACTGAAAAATCATGAAAATGATATATTTTTTTATTTCCTTGCAATTCTATTATAAGCATGAAAAAAATTTATAAAAAATGCAATACTTTTTATTTTGAAAAATGTTACTTTAATATAAAAAAGTTATTGTGAATCATTATTAACAACATATTTTTTCAATTTTTGTAATGGTATTTATAATGACCATGTGTGTAAACTTTACTTTTATAAATTCTTTGTATATAAATATATAAAATCAATAATGAAAAAGAATATTGAGAGATTTACAAAGAATAGTTTTTGTTTTAAATATATAGAACAGAAGTTCTAATACGAAAAATATTTAAATTTATTAAAATTGAGATTAAGAAAATAGTGGATTATATAAATTTTAATTTTTTAAATGCCTTTCTTATACCTTCCATGCTTAATTAAATTTTAATTTTATTTAATATGAATCAATTAATCTTAGTACAAAAGATAAAAATTAATAAAACCAATATCTTTTCCAAATCTAAACATATACTTTTTGCTTCTCTTTTGGAAAAAAACTTATTACAGTTATTTTGTTTTTTAATAAAATATAGACTATTTCTCCTATTACAATATTTTAAAATATCTTTTTGTTACTTTAGTTGTGCATTAAAAAAAAATGAAACATAATTATTTCTACAAAAATTTTAACAAGAGTAAAATATGTGAATGGGTTTTTTTATTTCATTTTGTTATATTGGAGGTAATAAAGCAATCTACCGATCATGCAGGTGTGTTTATAGAGAACTTGTTTCTCTAATTTAATCATTTAAAAATTTTAAAACATTGTAGTTAGAATATTGATAAGTAGATGTTAAAAATTAAAAATATATTTTAAAACTTCTTACGATCATCTAACATAAACACGGGTTTCCAGATGCTAATTTAAACGTTTTGAAAGCTATGAATTTTCGTAAAAATTGTAACGTTTACTTTAATAGTGTATTATTTCGAAAATAAATAAATAAATAGAATAAACTTTAACATTTAAAAATTACCATCGTTCCTCCACCAGAGGTTTAATGAGTAATATTACTGGTAGGTAATAAAAATTCAAAGTAAGGCCGTTCGCGAAAATCGATAAATTTAATTTTTCAAAGTAATAAGAAGAAAAATTACGACACTACAATAATAAGTGAAAAGATACTTTTGGTCAAAGCGCTCGAGTAATTTCATGGTCTACAAATTAAAACGTTTCGAGAACTGTCTAAAAGGCGTAACATCATGCCATAAACCGCGGATATTCGGAAAAGCGTACACGCACGTCTCTCGGGCCTCGTCGGTCGGGCGTTCTCTCCCCTCGTAGACGCGCGCATAGATAAAGCCCTATTAAAGTAATCGTCCGAACGGGGCGGCGCGCGAGCACTCCTAAATGATTGCTAATGATTATATATATATAAATCGCATAGGACTAGCGCTAGTCGTCGAGCGAGTAGTCTTTGGCGCTCGGCAACACGACCTCGCGCCTACTTTTCTCTGTAACGTTTAAAAAGAGAAAGCACGGAAATTCATAAATAATAAAAAGCCACGGCTGGTGCAAAACGCGCTTTGTCGCTGCGTTAAAAGCCGCATAAAAACAATCGATAAAACAATAAATTAGAAAAAAAAGCGAGCGACCCTCATACACCCTATACACACACATACACACACACATGCATACACCTTCCCATATTCTCGTGCGTGCATCTTACACGTATGTGCTCCGAAATGCGCCTGCATACACGCTATATTCTACCATGGCCATCCCGCGGAACGAGTTTCGCGCGACAATTGCCAGCCGCGCGTGTCGCTATATCGTGAATTAATAACGAAAAGCGTCGAGTTGAGAATGAGAGGGAGAGAGAGAAGGGGCTGAAAAAAGGCACACACAGTATATAGGGGGTGTGAGGGGGAGAGTGAGAAAGAGAGCAGAGCGTGTGTCGTGTCCTGTTGCCGTCCCGCCGCACTCATGCCTCTGCAACACATGTATCGATCCGTCGCGGGATCTGCCGCAGTACGCGCTTCTATATACGTGTTATATACGTGTGCATGTGCGCGCCTCCTCCTTTTCCAGCGCGCGCGCGCTTGTGCATATATACGCGAAGGAGCGAGCGAGAGTGTCGAGACATTGCCTTCGCCGTGCGCACTACTGTGTGTGTAATGTACATGTATTTTTTCTTTTTCTCTTTCTCCTCTCTTTCGCTCCACTCTCTATAGTGCGCAAGAGCGTCCTTGAGAAACAGCAAAGCGCTCCCGTAACTTACCAGAAGCAGCTAGTGTAGATGCACTCGGTCCTCTTGGGGAAGAGTTGCACCAAGGGCTTCGTCTTCCCACTGCTAACGATACTCTCCGCGGCCATCTTCTTTGTTTACAAAATGTCGTCCCCTTACGCGTCGTCGTGCCGCTTCCTTTCCCTTGCGGAGGAACTGTCTCCGTCAGTCGGTGCGCTTCGCGCTATTACTCTCCGCCTGTAACTCCGCACTCCTTTATACAAGATACGCGCAGCAGTGGCTCATATCACGGGCTTCGTGCCGGCCTAAATAAGTGTACAACTATAGTCGTCGAAAGATCCTTCGCACGCGCTTCCGAGTTTTTTACGTATATATACTTCCACTTGCTATCCCTGTATCTGAAAGCTCGTGCGGCAGTGACAGCACACGTGCGGGAACTTTCGTCTCAGTCAACCTCTGTATGAGCACGCGCTCTCTCTTTCTCTCGCTTATAAATGGGCGAGAACCGGAGCAATTTTGCTGTGGCGTTTCTACTACTAAGTAACTACTGCTCGCGGAAGAGAGGCTTTCGCGCTCACTGTACCTGCGAGACTGCCAGCAGCGCGCACTGTGCGAATAACTTGCGTATAATATGCGTGCACGCTGCGTCTGCGCGGCGTTAACGGTCAGTGGTGCGCGAGCTCGATAAGGTGGGACGACGAATGGCGAATATGCGCGCTGTACAGTCTGCTTGTCTTCGCGAGGATGACCAACTTTGAGGTCACGCCGACAGGTGGCCGCGGCGATGGACTTTTACTACTTTATCAGTTTCGGAGGGAGCTTGCAAAGTGATGAGCACAGCAGTACACTTGTCGGTTATTCGAAAATTATTCCGAAAATTCTTCGGTGTTATAGAAGTGATAACTTATTTCTCTGAATATACTGTAGATATATGGTGGAGGTCCTCGAGGTTCATTATTTATCACAATGAGTTTCGCTTTTTGTTTTAGATTATTATAGGCATGACCGCTACTCAGGAGGGTTACAAAAATTTATTTATGTCTTTATACACTCCTATACAATCAAGCTTCCACTTCGTTTCTATTGAAATTAGGCGAATTTTATTGGGTTTGTTTTTAAGCACTTTTATCATGATATAGAAATGTAACAGAATCAAGTCGAAGGTGATCGATTGCAAAATGTTAAAATGGGAGCACAAATAACAATATGAAATAATCGATTTTTTAAGAAAGTAAAAACAAAAATTAAGTTTTAATACAAATCTAATACATGAAGCTGCTAAAACTAACTGAAATATAACTTTTTACGAATAACATTTTCTTTTAAAAGCTACATTTTTTAATATATCAGCGAAAAACTGTCAAAATCACCGAAAATCATCGGTTTTTTTTGTTCTCAGTAGAATTAGATTCTAAATACAAAGGTTGTAGGTCTAATTAAAACAAAACTTTTATTTAATTTATAATATGAAGTAATAGTCAATAAATAATTCGCGAAATGGCGAAATAAGGCCTTTTTGAGTAGTGCGGTCGTGACTATTATGTAAAAACGAAGTTTTTTTACATAGATATAGGGAGGTTGGCGCGGCAAGCGAAACCATGTCACAAATTACAATACTTCAACATATTATATCGTACTATACATCATAGTGCAGCATTAATTGCATGTCTCTATATAAGTTTGTGTATTCAGTCGATTAAACTTTGTCAAAGTAAATCAACCGTATAATTTATGGTAAAATTTCGAATTTCGATTACTTTAATGCATCAAAGCATTTCCAACGTAATAATTATAATGTTTTTTTACTATGTTTAAATACTAAAGTATATATTTAATTTGAAAATCACTACAATATTTCATTTAAAACGCAATAGGCGTTTTAACTATAGAATATTAGCGAATACGTATAGGTATATATACGTGTGTGTGCTATGTATATCCGGAATAACCAAATAAGTCCACTTTTTTTGAAAATCGAAATAACCCCGGATCTTGTATCTTCAAATAGGCCTTTTTCATTTACCACTTTCAGTAGTAGCAAAAATATTGCACTGTAAAGCTATATACAATTCACCCGAAAGATAACCAGATAAGTCCATTTTTCAAATTTTGAGCCCGGAATAACCGGATAAGTCCATCATTTTTTTTCGTTTATCGTAGTTATAATTTATTTTATCTATTCAAATTGAATGTGAATATGATGGCTAATATATATTTA
>JAYJLV010000046.1:1664961-1675435 GCA_036873485.1 Torymus texanus | reverse complement strand
AACAATTGCTAATTTTGTAATTTGTTGACCCGTTTCATAATTAAATTAAAGAATACGCTCTAAAATAAACGCGAACCACACTATCAGATAAGTCCACAGTTCTCGGCATAACCAGATAAGTCCATACTTTTTTTGAGTTCTTACTCGTTTTGAACGCATCAGAAAATGTATATAATCTGTTGAAACCAGCGTGTAAATATGTGTTTTGAATGTGTCAATTGTCTAGTCAAGTATGGCGACTCATCTCGTTTCTCCCGATCTTACATATATTATAAGATTAAACATTAAAACGCGGTTTTCTTGGAAACTCGAAAAGTGGACTTATTCGGTTATTCCGAGAAGCCACAGAGAGATATGTATATATATATACATATACACACACACATATCTAGTGGAATTGGTCAGTTTGAGGAGATTTTTTCCATATAAGTATAGGTATCTGTCCCTTTGGGGAGACTCCTCTCAAACTGCCCAATTCCAACAAGTATATATACATATATATACACACACACACACGCGCGTGTAATCCACAATATTTTAACACAAATTTTAAGATATTTTTTAAGTAATTAATGAAAATATGGTGTTTGAAAAAAGCCTGTACCAGCAGTTCTAATGTTTTTAGATATGAATAGTCTTGGCTTTAAATAAAAGGTACTGAATATTGGCTGGAATCGAAAATGAACAACATAACTTACGTTCTGTCTTACTTCTTTAAGTTTTTTCATCTAATATTTTTAAACTTATTGAAATTACAAGATCGAGATAATTTTAGTAACTTTGAAAAAAAAAAATTAAATCACGAATCAGTTATCGATTCTGGTATTCCTTTATAGTTACATTTAACACGATAAATATTTATTTATACTACAATAAACTTTTTTTTTATTATAGAGTTTATAATATACTTTTTCACCGTACCCTGGACAAAAGTACCACTTTCGCTCCCAGGTCCAACCTCAACAAGCACGAATGTGGTATTTTCGGTCCGAGTATGGTGAAAAATAGTATACGCAGCACGGGGATAAAGAGACGTTTTTATTTATAATTATTAAATGTTGAAATAAATTACGTTTGAAATCTATACTTGTAAAAATTTAACATTAGAGTTGGCGATGTTTTAGATCAATTAAGGACAAATTACAAAATTTTTAAGTGTTTTTATTCATCAAAAATTCGATATCAAAACAAAATTGAATTCGCCATTAGCAATTGACATGTTAGACTTATTAACTACTATAATACATATTATGTAGATGTAACAATAGAAAACATTTTGAAACATTAACATTATTAGTACACGAAGCATTTCAGATTATATCTAATTACATTGCAATCATGGATGTGTACACTAACACGGATCTTGCGAAATAAATTTTTTTTCAAAATTTAAGTTCAAGTTCTGTACATCATAAAAATAGATATTGTGAAAATCATTGTTTAATTTTTTACATTAACTTATGCTAAAGAATAATATTTATTCATTATTTTTTAAATTTACTAAGTATTAAAAAAAATACGTATCTATTTACTAACTTCTCAGCAAATTTAAAAAATTATGTCACCTAAGCTTTGTTACTAAAGCTTACGATAATATGTTATTATAATAAAAATATTTATCCAAAAAGAATATTGTCTAGTGTTTAAAAATACTAATAACTTTTTAATAAAGGTTATTGAAAGACAATGTCTGAAGTAAAATGTTATATAAAAAGTCTATACTACTTGCTTATTAGCAATTGTAATACTTCAAATATTATAAAAAATTAAAATTAATCTAAATTGGCACATAAAAATATTGTATTTCTGTTCAATCAGCTGTCTTTTTAAAAAACAGTGCATAGTTAACCACCAGATTCATAATAAGAGAGGTTTAAGCCTGTATGCTTGCAGCACTTTCAGAACAATACTGTTTAAACATTCGTAAGTGTAGTTTGGTAACTGCTTTAGTAATATTTTGAGACAAGTCTATTGGTTCTTGTACACACATAGGCGAATCTAGGCGAAAAAACTCTACTTTTTCTTCTTTAATTTGTGTTTTATAAATTTTCATTTCCTCAGGTAAATTATTAATGTCGGAAAATTGACTTTTTTTCATTATTTTTCCTAAAAACGGACAAACAACGTCTGATATGTAATTAAATTTAGCATAATACGAAAAGAATCCTCGTAAAAGATCCTTTATAGGAATATCAGTTTCATTTGTTGGAATTTTTTGAAAAACTCCAGTTTCCCATCCTAAAACAAAATTTTCATTGTCTTTTTTGTTAAATAATTTTCTGTTAAATAAAAAGATTAAACTCTTACCTGATACAATATTTGAATTATTTTCTAATTCTATCAAATGTTGTATGCTTGGTAAAAGTCCTTTAATTTGTAGATAAAATATTACAAGCCAGGAAGTAGCAAAGGTAGTTATACCTCTTGTACCTGATAATCTACAAAGTACATTCCATTTTTTCAAATAGAGAATCAGTTTGCGGCAAGGTAAGCAAGCACTAACATAATAACTAAAAGTAAAAATTTATATTAAAATTAAAATATTTCGAATTGATGATAAAAAATGAAACTGCTTGATGTTTAAAAAGGTAATGGTAAATTTTTTTGTAGATATTCAAGAATAGAATGTTTATTTTTTATAAGTCCATCAGTTTCATTTTTCTAAATATGTTTAGTAATAAATAAATATAAATTACCCAACAATTTTGGATTTTTCAACACTAAGTCCATTGATAAATGAAATATCACAATTGAGATTTGTAGATCTATGCCGTAATTTTATTAATGGTACTCTTGTACGCAAAACTATTTCATCTATTATCCAAATATCTTGATACTTGTGAAAACATTCTTGTACAACCAATAACTGATCTTGACATTCCTCTTTTGATGTAATTTTATTATATTGATTTTCACAATCTAAGTAAATATCTAAATCACTGTTTTCAGAAGTTAAATTTGATATTCTAGAACCAAATAAGTAAGCTCTTGCTTGAGGATATTTTGACTTTACAACCATTTCTACAGATTCCAGTAGGTTCTTTTCAGTATCTCTATCAGAAAGTATTGCTGTATCTGATTCTATTAACAGATTGTTGATAGTTTTTTCAATAGAAGATAGAATAATCTTTACTGAGTCAGACATATCAGGCACATTAAAATCACGGGATTTTAATATATACTTGTGAGAATCCTTTCCACAATGGATCATGTGGTGGTCAGATTTCGCATACCAGTAGCTTGAACACAGGATACAGAAATCAAATTGTAAACTTTGATTTTTAATCAATCTTTTTTCAACTTCTTTTAAATGTTTTTGATTTTCTAAATGTCTAGCATAATCAACTTCAAATTCAAATTGAGCACAACATATGTTACAGAAGAATTTTTCAATGTAATACCAAAGATTTTCAAATATATTATTGAACATTGTGAAGATCTCACCTGCTGAGTTTTTCCATATTTGATAATTATTCATGTGAAGTTCAGAATTCATGTGATTATGCACATTTTCATCACAGTTTTCTACCATAATATCACAGGTAAGACATTTAATCCACTCATCTGAATCCTCATACATATAAAATTTTGCAAGTTCCAAATCACTAAATTGGTCTCTGTAGTTTTGAAAAAGTTCATCAGCATCTTCCATTTCTTGTAAATTTTTTTCATGCTCTTCTGTACGTAAATGTTCATAAATAAGTTGAAGATCACTGGAAATTTCATGTCCACATGGTATGCAGCCTCTGTTTGATTCATATGGAAATGTCAAACTTAATCCTAATTGCAGTTTTTTTATCCTCTCTGGATTGATCTTAAAAATATTTTCATCTCCTACTTCTAGACACAATTTAACATATCTTGGACTAAAGTTTATAAGATTCTTAGTGCGTGTTCCTGCAATTGCAGCTGTATTTGCATTATTCTGTTTTGATTCATCTTTTTGATTATCTATTTTAACTGTTACTTCTTTTTGTTGATTTTTGTCAATATTTAAATTTGTTGCATTATGTTGAATATTATAATTTAATCCATTTAAAGGCATATAATTGACATTCCCATACTTATGATTTGGATCCCAGTATGGTTGCGTCCCATGACTTATAGGGCCATTAACAAATTGATTATTTGTGGGTAAATACATATATGCAGGATTGGGAACCATCATATTGTTTGTATGAATCATATTTTTGTAACTATTTCCATGATTAGAATAAAAATGCTCAAGTAGTGCTTTATCACTAAAAAAATTTGATTTACAAAGGGGGCAGTAGAAAATTAATTTTTGAAATGAATTGCAATTAATATGTGTATAATATTCTTGGATATTATGCTTATGGTAACCAGATTCCAAATGTTGAACCATCATATAATCCTGCAGTACACTTACTTTGCAAACTGGACAAATATACATACTATTTAACAGTTCAGGATTATTTGCCAAAATAAGATCAGTGAACATTTGCTTTTCCATAGTATGCTGAATTTCAAAAATATGAACAAGAGCTCCATGTAAGTCAGTTAAATGTATTTGACATTTTAAGCATTTTATCACTTCGTTATTTACATAAGTAACAAATTTCATATTTTTGTCTTTTAATACTAAAATGATAGTTACTATTCGATATTTATGATCTTCATCATAACTATAATGTATAAACAATGAGTTTTCATCTGTAAATTTTAGATTGCACATGAAACAAAAATATTCTGGAAAAATAGAACTATGAACATTCTGTTGCACATTTGATTGTTGTTGCAAGACATTTGTACTGAGCATTTCATATTGGATAAATCCACTAGCAGTGGGATCATTTTGTACTGTTGTTGGAAATGCACTGTTATTCATATTGCACTCTTGATAATATATATATCTGTTAAACTCTGCATTTAATGCATCACATACACTGGTTATAAGTGGAGGACCAATAATATTTGGATAGTAACTTGAACTCATATATAACATACTCATAAAAGTATTACTGTTTGCACGACATAAAATAATCAATCGTTTCTGATGAACAATATCTCCTAGATGTTTTTCTAAGTCTTCTTCATTATTCATAACAGAATCACATAATAAGCAATATATTCGTTTATATTGTTTCATAGAAAAACTCATTACATCTGTAATATTAGAACTTCTTTGGCTTAAATGAAACATTCCATGATACAACATGGCTGAATTAGAATCTAAATGACATTGACAAATATTACACTGAGCTAAGGAAGCATGTGCAGAAATATCATTAGAACCTGGTAGTTCATTGCTACTAAGTTGATCATTAGGAAGATTATGCATATCAATGTCTTTCTTATTTTCATTGTATACTGAATTTTTTTCTTCTTTATTCTTATTTTCAATTGGAGTCTCAATGAAATTCGTTGTGCAACCAGCATTAGAATCTGATAAAATCTTACGACATTTATTTATATGTTTTTTACCTAATATATGTTCAAGAACATGATCAAGCTTTGGAATAGGACAGGAACAAAACGTACATCTGAATTCTTTGCTGCTTATTATAATAACACCATTGTTAACCAAATCCTGGCATTGTCTTTCATTTATCTTGAAATTTTTCAGTGGTGCAACACTCTTTATATGTTCAATGTGAACTTTGTCATTGATGATGTGTATAGAAGCATACTCCTTGTTATGTACTTCAACATTGCACAAAGTACAATAGAAACCCTCATTATCCCTGCAGATGCGATTTTTTACAAGATTTGTGTACATTTTGCTATGCTGTACAAGGATGCTTTCTGTTAAAATTTTCTTTTCTCTCTTCGTTGTTACTTATCACAGGAAGAGTTAGCACAAAGTTTGACAAATTACTTAATGCTAATAGTGGAACTGTTTTAACTTATACCTTATAATATACACACTTAAACGTAAACAGTCAGTAGTAGGTTAAGTTGTCGACAACAAATACTTGTCAACACTTTTATATAGGAACTTTCGACAATATTTGAGTATAGCTTTGAATACTCACTACATTTTTTAAGGATTTCACCACTTCCACCGCTAACCGTAATCATCTATCGTGTAAAAATGCATATTTTCACGTCCATACCGGCAAGGTCAGACGTGTATTAGCGCCATGTTGTTTAGGATGTTTGGTTTGGGAGCCTGTATAGCTATGTAGTTAAAGGCTACAGATATAGGTAGTGCTGAGTGCATTCATTCATAAAAGGTGCCGCTGGTGGCGAATTGCATGCTCATATCCGCCAGACTCACGCGTCACGCCAGACCGCCATCATATACCAACACCGTCCGCATTCCGCCATCCTCATTCCTCACAATATAAACAATGACGCGCCAAAATATTGTCCGCAATTTTGTAAACAATATTTTATTGTCAATAATTCATTTAAATATCTAGTAGAACAAGATCAAAATCAATATAGAATCACATAAGAATTGTATAAGAAAAATTAATTATCCAAGATCAAAATGCTACATAACATTTTTAAAATATTTCATATTAAGTGACTATGAAAAAAATTATTTTTTTTTGTTATGTAAGTTGTAATTTTAGCTGCGTTCTCATGGTGTTCCGAAAAATTAGACGAAACAATTAATTCGATCACGGAAGAAACCTCTCCCTCGCATGGTTCCGTTCAGCATTATTTAATTATGTAAAGTGTACACAATAATTTCATAAAAACCGAAATATATATTGTAAAACATTTATAATGTTTATACATTTATGAGGACAAGTTTTTAAAGGTACATTAACACAAGTACGTTATTTTCTCTGACTAACTTCAAAGAAAAGCCTATTACTGTGACATACAATCTCTAAATTAATCAAAAATTAACATTTTTTGATGTAATTTAATTATACAAAAGCAATTAAATGAACGACATTTCAATTTCATCGCAATAATACTATTTTGAAGGTCACTGACCCCCGTATAGTACATACTTTTATTCAACCGATATTTCGATCGATAACTTTAACTCTATAGGATTATTTATATTTTACCTTCACTTTGATTTCGGACGCGATCGAGTGTACAGACGTAAAAATCAAGTCGCGCAAAACTTTTCGCCTCCCTCTGTACCACCGGAAATAAATCTAATTAAATTTTTGCCTCATTTAAAATTATTTATTTAACGTCCAGTCAAATATTCCATCAAATCCATCATTTTTCATAAAACAATAAAGATATTTTATTTATCATTTTCATTAACACAATCATTTATTAATTATTGATTAATTCTTGAAGCATATAAAAAATCTTTGTTAGTACTCTGCATTGTTGATCATCTGTGAAATTAAATTTCGATAAAAAGTTATGCTATTAATAATGAAACCGTTTTACCAAATGTGTTAGTATTAAAGCTTTACTGTTAACTACTTCGAAAATTTTGCTTGTCTTTATAAATATAGTCACAATAACAAAAATGTTTTAAATTGATTGTTTAGAATAAATTATAATAATATTGTTATTTTAAAAAACAAGAGCAAGTTATACATTCAATTTCTTTATATTTAATTAATAATATAATCGAATAAAAGAGTTTAAAATTTATCTTTTTCTTTCTTTATTGACAATTTTCAACTGGACTGCTAAAGTGCTAAAACAAAATATTTTGTCTCTATTCCTCTATTTGCCGCAATGCGCTATACTATTGTTCGACATCACGGAATCCTCTATTGTACTATGGGATCTTTCCGCTGCAGCTCATAGCGGCTGCTCCTGTTGCAGGCTGGCAGTGTCGCTTGTGGTTACAAGGGTACTGCGAAATTTGTAATCGCGACTAAATAACGCCATCTACAGTAGGCTCTCTTCTTCAGTTACAGAACTTGTGTTATACACCATGTGCAGAACACTCGTATGGTATATAGAGATAGATAACGCTATTATGCTACTGTACTTACCATCTGTAGTTTACTCTATATTTTCCCAATTTCAATAACAAGTTTCTTCAGTTTCTCTGTTTGACATACACGCTTGATATTTGTCAACGTCCTTATCCAAGCTCATGTGGTATAGTCAAAGATAGACCGTAATAGAAGCGCAAAGCTTATACGGAGAGTGAGGCACCCCGAGCGTAGTACGCACCCCGATCACGCGCAGCGCGGCAGTCAATTTCTGAACGTTTCGTGAGCTGACGCACGGTCGATAACCACCTGACGATCTTACCACCCATACCGGCTGCGATGGTAACACAATAGACATTGTATATGCATACTCGTATGTACTACTGATAAACTATGCACTACAAAAATATCAGTTATCAATATTTATTCCATAAAGAATAAAAAAGATATTCCAAAACAAGTTAACGTTAAACTCCTATCTTTAAACCAAATGGAGGAATAGTTTATATACTACGTTCATGCCATTTATATACGTAAATGATGTTGGTCCTGTCACGCCCTGCTCATACATTTCCACCTACGGAATAACTCTTTGTCCATTTGTGCGGCCTCATCAGCCTCCTCTTTATAAGTATACGGTGCCGCGTATAAGTATCCGTGTGCACGCAAGTTAGTGAGTCTTGGCGGAGAAAAAGCGCGCCCTTTGCCCCGGCATTGCGGCAGCGCAGACGATAGCCCGATCTACCATGGAAGACTCCAATTCCAACTCGCCTCACGACCAACGAAAACGCTCCTACAGGAACGATCTCAAGCATGAAAATGCATCAGAGCCTCGTATTCGGCCTTCCAAAGTGCTAAAGTTTCTTAAGGAAAGTCGCACTGGCCCCTTCACACGACAAATCGAAAAAGAATTCAAATCACTCCGAGATGAATGCGTGGATAATCACAAACGCAACCGAACGAGTCAAGAGGCTCTGAATTCTAACAAAAACGCAACATCACCAGCATATTCAGATAGCGCTCTCGCCTCGGACAGCAACGATGAGGAGCTGTTCTCGCTACAAAACCTCTCCAACGAAAACATGGAGCTTGACAACAACGACTCAATCACGGAATGGACTGCTCCCAAAATCGCGTCAAGACGCTACAAAGGTAAAACACCAATACAGATCACCTGTAACAACAGATTTGCCCCGCTCGGCAATTCCTCGCAATCTCAAAAAAATACGCTGCCAGAACATGTGCATGAAAACCCTTCCCACTCCAATGATGTCCAAAATGGCGAACAAGCGACAACCGCCGCCGTGAACAAAAAAACACACGCGCCGCCAATCTTTTGTAAACATAGCTCTACCAAGCAACTTATCAAATCTATACACGAAAAAATCAAAATTACAGAATTCCATGTTACACATAATAACAACAACGAATCAACTATCTTCGCCAACAACCTGCGACTGACCACGAAACCGTAAGAACTTATCTCCGAGAAAATAACATTGAGTTCTTCACCTACTCGCCACACAACACCAAAAACAAACTCCTAGTACTAAAGGGACTCAATAGTGAGTATACTACAGACGAAATTAAAGAAGAAATCAACTCTCTCAATATAAATGAGGTAAAAATTGAAAAAAATCGACAAATTTTTTTACGACAAAAACCAACCAGAAAAATTCTTCCACCTTGTGCATATTTCTCCGGACTCCAAACCTAACCTCCTTACTGCCATTAAAAAGATTGCATTCCAAATTGTGCGTTGGGAGCCTTATAGGAAAAACAAAGTTTTTCAGTGTCACAACTGCCAACGCGTTGGATACGCCAGTGGGAACTGCAACCTGGGATTCAAATGTGTCAAATGCACGTATTCGCATGAGCCTGGCAAATGCCCAAGAAACTCCGCTCCCAAGGACAATACCGACCTACCTAAGTGTGTCAATTGTGAGGAAAATCATCCGGCGAATTACAGAGGCTGCTCCTACCTGAAACTGGCGCAACAAATCGAACCACAGAAGACAAGTACTAAACTCAGCGCTACATACTGCCAACCGCACATATGCTGACATCGCAGCTCGACCATCAGCCAGATACTATGCAGCGCCTACCAGAGGTCCTCCACCAGCCGCCCCATCTGCACATCTACAGAACAACGATCGCTCCACTCACTCACCGGACTCAAATGCTAACGAAATAAAACAACTCTTAATTAGTTTTAAAAATGAAATTATAAATACAGTAACCCTGCAAACTAATAACCTTATAGATATTACAAGTAAAATAGACCATAGAGTTACTCAAAACTCAGCCAAGATTGATTTTGTTTTTCATAAACTTAATTTATCATGAGAGTAGAAGTTCGCAAGGTTAATATTATCTCCGTCAATGTAAATTCAATTATATCCAATTGCAAACGGTTCAGCCTTCTAAAATTTATAGAAAAACACAATGCTTTTATGCAGCCGGTCATAATAATGTCAACATTATCTCTTAACTTAACTATTTTTTTTCTCAAGATGATCTGCTTAATCCTATAGTACATTAGGATACTTCTTCTTCTTCTTCTTTTTTTCTATGGCTTATAGAGATTTTCCTCTAGTGGTGCCATCACCCGGTGATTGTTGTAGTTAGAATGGAAACTA
>JAYJLV010000046.1:1654368-1664861 GCA_036873485.1 Torymus texanus | reverse complement strand
TGGCATGCCCAACGCCGGAATCAGGCAACACGAACCGCGGATATCGTGTTTTTCAATGACGTTTGAACTCCCTCATGGCTAACAAGAAGAGTGCATAACCTTTGAGTCACGGATTAACCGCTTGTTTGTTTGGGACCAAAGGGAGATTTTTTTAATAACAAAACCTCATAAGGTATGGCGTTTCAATAGCGCGAGTCTTTCTTCCCCCTCCCGACACACGGAAAAGTCGAGTTCAAGCGCGAACTTGACATTTGTACATGAAGTTTTGTCGCAGGATCCCTGCGGGAAGTCAGATTTGATTGACTCCCGCAGACCCGAGTTCTAATAAGGAACGAGAAGTACCAATAATAGGGAAAATAGCTGCAGATTTTATCCCGTTACAATTGGCAATTCAGGACCACAAAACAAAAAATGCATTGCACCCTTTAAATGAAAGGAGAGTAAGACATATATATGGTACTATTTTTTATAACAAAAGTTGTGTTACAAATTTTCGAATTCCAAAAATCTAACACAGTACTAAAATATGATAGTTAAGGAAGTTTTCTGAGAAGCTTCAGAATAACTATATATATTCTCAAACACATTGCTCGCAGTCAGGGTCTGTGAAAAACAAAATTATATTCATCACGAGATAGCTTTAATTTAATTAATATTATACATGATTTGAATGGTCCAGCTATCGAAGTAATGAATTTCAAAATTTCGAGAACATTAAATCGTAATGGTTTTCATTCTTAAAAGTATAAGGATATAGAGAAAACCCAAATGATGACATTCTCTTACAAAAAAGGGCGTTTCTTCCAGGTTACCAGAGTGCACTCATCAGTAATGTTCTGGAACCGTCATCAGACGCTACCATTAATATCATTTCATCTATCTAGCTTTAATTTAACCTAAAGAAGAATCGTTAAATGATAAAAGTTTTGATAAGAAAATTATTTTGAATGCATACAAAAAATACTTGATATTTTATTTATTTAAATTATTTTAAAAAAGCAACAAAATTGGGACATCTTTGTCAACAAAGGCCATTGTAAGTATTAGTTTGTTTCGACACAAGATGTACATATTGTTAATTACTTTCGGCGAAGATCTATGTATATTACTTTTAAAAATATTCTAAAGCATTTATTTGTTCCTAAAAAATATAAATATACAATAAATAATGGAATTATATGATATTTTATATCCTGTAGGCAGATGAATATATCACAATGAATGCAGGATTTTTGCGAATATTTTTGTCCTTTGTAAAGATAATAATTTATACAAATCGATAGTACAAAATTATATCAAACTTTAAAAGACCTTTTGTAAAGGAGTCCCACACTCATGGGACAAAGTTTTTCTTGTTCTTCACGCCTTTCTGAACTGATTAAAAATATCTCTAGTTTTGTTCTGAATCATTCTAACAAACACAAGACAATAATGAACTTCGCAAAAATGAAAATAAAACTAGAGAGCGAGAGCTTTTCAAACCATCTTTCAGAATTAAAAATGTTGATTCGTTTAAAAGTTATGTAAGTTTGAAGTTGAGCTTAAAATACACAAATTATTGTAAATATGTATCGATTAAATTTTTGTCAACTTCAAACTCATGGTAACATTAAAAGTGATCAACAGTTTTAATTCTGAAAAATGGTTTGAGAAGCTTTCGCTCTCTAGTTTTATCTTCATTTTTGCGAAGTTCATATTGAGTTTTTTTTTTATGGAATGATTCAGAACCAAACTAAAGCTATTTTTAATCATTTTTTAAAAGTCGAATTATTGTTAGCAAAAAAATTCGACATTCCATCGAGCTTATAAGTTCATACTTTTTACATTCAGAAAGTTCTAAAGAACATAAGAAAAACTTTGTCCGATGAGTGTCTTCAAAACTATTTTTAATTTTTTTAGAAACGTAAGTGACAAATTATCTCTATAGATTCACTCGTACAGAAAAGTTATTTGCGTAGATACTGATCGCAGTATTAGGTCCTATGACGGAAGTTGAAAAATTAGTGAAATATATGTAAATTAAGATAGCACATTTATCCATCATATAAAACGGGAGAAAATTGGAGTGACATCACCGACAACGAAAATTGAAAATAAAGCGTAAGTATAGTAGATAAAATCATGTCCGTTGAAGACATTTCGTTGTTCCTCGTCGGCGCGCTTGATTTTATCTACATGTATATATATGTATATGCAGCTCCATTATGTGATCACGCGACGCGCGTAGGTGTACCTACCCGCAGAGCCGCATACGTTGGTATAGAGGTAGATGATCGCTTGTAAACACACGAGAGCCTGGAACAGAACGAGGACAGCGCGATAGTGCGCAGACGCGCGGGCTCCCGCGAGCGTGCGTGCAAAAGCTGCTGCTATGCGCCCACATATAGCACTATAGGTATATAGCTGACAATATATGTACTTATACTATTAGCTTGCAGGCCGCGCGCAGCAGCCGAGCCAGGAATAGTGCGTGGGTCGCGCGCGCGTCTCGTCGCCGCGCCGCCTGCAGTGGGGTACAAGACCGCGCGCACCAGCGATGAGTTTTGCTTCTGACCCGAGCCGAGCACCTTCGCTGTACTTATACTCTTGGCCTGCTGAATAAGTGCGACAACAGGGATTGTGTCCGAGACTGGTCCGGGAAATTGTGGGTTAGCCTCGCGGCAAAGATGGCCTACAATTTTCCGGGGATGCCAGCACCCGCTATGCCTGCCATGGGTGAGTGAAACGAAGCTTTTCTTCTACCTAATATCGATCTTGTAACCTTACCGCACGGACCCGCGAACCGACCCTTCACTGATCATTATACTGACCAATAATGCACTGCGATGCGGCGCGCTTTTGTTTTGCTTTTGTTATCAATGAGAACGGTGCTGGGGATATGTCTTTTTACGGGTCGATCGACGATGTCGGCCGTACTGTTTGTTTATTTAACGTGTTGTGCTATTTTTAGGGGCCTCCGCTCCTGTTACTCGCAAAGGCGATTTTCCGTCCATACAGCCGAATTAAATTGTCTGCTATATCTTTATATAGGTATGGGACCAATGGGGCCGCTTGCGTCAATACCCGGAGCACAAAACTTTATGGAACTGGCCAGCCAGGGCTTTCCTCCCTTACCACCACCAATTCCTATGCCAGGCATGAATGATTCTCCTTTGGAATTCAGCACAAACAAAAATCAACCTCCTGTGATTCGAGATAGTTCAGAAGACATTGACAGAAGAAGTGACAAAAATGATAATAGGAGAGATCGAGACAATAGAGATAGCCGTGACAACAGCAGAAGGTAGTTATATAAAAGTATACTGTGTTACATAAATAGTGTGAAATGATACATCATAATTTTTATGTCAATTTACAGATCAAGAGGTGATCGAGACAGAAGAGACCGGGATAGAGACAGGAGAGATGACAGAAATGATAGGGACAGGAGGGATGAAAGAAGACCAGATGATCGGGATAGTGTTATCCCTACGACAAATAATAATTCTCATAATAGTAACAATCAAGTAACTTCAACAACAAATCCACCACCAAATAGTACTCCAGGACTTGGACCACCACTGGAGCCATCACCTGGAGTTTGGAGTATGGGCCTTGGTTTGTATATTCAATATTCAAGTCAATATAATTATGTTAAAATCTACATAGAGATTGATAAAAAATGTATACATTTTAAAGGCTACCCTATGATGGGAATGGGACCAATAGGAACTGTAGGACCTTTAATGGGTGAAATGCCACTTGCTCCTCACATGGGACATGCACATGGTTATGGACCTATGAGCATGAGTATGATTTCTCACGAAAGTGCCATGATGGGTGCTCCAATGTTGGGCCCAGAACAAATTATGAGTGAAGCTGCTAGTCAAATAATAACTGGAACTATACCTCCTTCGACACCACAGGGTACCAAAGAAATCATTCATTGCAAAAGTTGTACATTGTTTCCCCCAAATCCTAATGCTCCACCTCCAACAACAAGAGAAAGACCTCCAGGATGTAGAACTATTTTTGTTGGAGGTACAAAGATAGGTTTTTATAATTTTCATAATCTTTTTATACCAATAAATAAATTTTTCATTAATTTTTGTAGGTTTGCCAGAAAATATTACTGAAGCTATTATTCAAGAAATATTTGAGCGATGTGGAGAAATAACAACTTTGAGGCTTTCAAAAAAAAACTTTTGTCACATTCGTTTTGTTATGGAAGGCAGTGTTGATGCTGCAATTTATCTATCAGGCTACAGAGTAAGAATTGGCTCAAATGGTGATTCTCCAAACACTGGTAGATTACATGTTGATTTTGCTCAGGTTTGTCTTACGATTATAATTTCATAGTAGATTGTGTAATAGCATATTTTGAAAATTAAATACATTTGTATACATTAAATAATTTAAAGGCAAGAGATGATCAATATGAATGGGAATGTAAACAGCGTCAGCTTCAAAGAGAACAGAGGCACAGAGAACGAGTAGAAAAAGAAAGGCAAAGACCTCCATCGAGTCCTCCTCCTGTTGTTCATTATACTGATCATGAAGCATCAAATATATGCGAAAAAATTAAGCAGGATGATACATTCATGAAAGCAGTACAAGTAAGCTAAAATAACAATTTTCTTTACAAAGTTTTAATTATATTCTTTATTTGAATTTTAAAATGTTTATAAGATTAAATAGTATCTTTTAACATAAAAATATATTCTGTTTTAGATTGTTGTCACATGGTTAGAAAGAGGAGATTGTACAAAACGAAATGCCAATACATTTTATTCAATGATCCAATCTACAAATTCGCATGTGCGTCGCTTATTATCTGAAAAAGCAACTTATGAAGAAGAACTTCAGAAGGCCAAAGAACTTCTCAAAGGCAGAATGCAGGGATTACTTATACAGTGTGAGTTTAAAAATATTTATTATATGTATACCAGCACAGCCGTATCCTTGAATTCATTACGGCATAAATAAGCATATCTGCATTTCTATCGCTTGTTTTTGGTAAGTGGAGCCTTTTTGCAGAGGTTTCAGAAGTACATGTCAAATTTTCAACTTTGTCATTAAATGCTGTTTCAATCTCTGGGTAGGCATATTGAGGCAATATCTTTCATATAGTATCTTCTTTCAATTTACCATCATTAACAGAAAATCTCAAAATGAATATTAAAAAATTTATTGCGAAATCTTTTAGAAAAAAAAACTTTTGGAAAATAAAAATAATAAAATGATATAAAAATTCGTTTGTAAAATTTCACAATCAAAATTTTCAAAATTTAGGTTTATAAAATGTTTTACATCTAAAAGATTTCGGAAATCAAATATATAATTCATTATGCTGCCTACTGTTCTAAAGCTTAAAAAAGCTCTGTTAAAATTGACGACTTGAGGATTTGGAGAAACAAGGTGGGTGATGAATGCTGACTTTCACTTTATGATTCCAGTACTTGAGGTCCAACAACAGTTATACACAAACATGTACTACTGTACAAATAGAAAAATAGTATATAAAAAAGTATAGTCAAATGCATGCTTTTAAAGCTAAGAACAAATTAAGTGGTGTTTGGGCAATATTATCAAAGTCAAGACTAAACAGTTTTCAGTAACAAATTTTTTTGAGTTTTACTGTTAAGAAAATAACAATGTTTCTAATAGGATCCTAATAGAAAAACTATAATTACTTTGAGTAATAAATAAGTCTCATTAAAATTTGTTGCTAAAACTGGATTAAAGGATCAACTATCAGAGTAATTATACTCAATGAGGAAAGTTTGGTTCATTTATATGTAAAAATTTTATTATGTCAAAATCGTACTTGCAATAAATGCTAGCTATCGATTGTGAATGATTCATGATGATGGATGTTGTGAACAAATGAATGAAAGGGAGAATGCTAGAATGAAATGCAAGGACAGAAATTTTTTACAAAAACTGTAAGAGATTATGAGTACATGAAATCGTAAGAAAAGCAAAGAAATCAGGGATATACAGCAGGGATTTGTTGTGTTTTTGTATGCGACATGCAACACCTGTGTCCATCAACAGTCAGTCAAATCGAAAGGGTATTTACTGCAGCCAGCCACAAGAAGGTTTGGGATCACTTCACCAAGGCACAACGAAAGAATATTGAAATGTGGAAGAAACAATCTTCGGTATGTATTTGTTATTTCAATGTCAATAGCGAGTATAGGTGATGTTGGTTTATTTTTCAAATACTTAAAAGAAATACTCAGTAAATTATCAAAAATGCTTAAATTGAATTCATTAATTTTTGTATGCATTATGAAAATTTAATTGCATTTTTGATGGTGTTTTTTTTCTATGATAAGCATTCTGAACAAATTTTATATTTTTACAGTATTTTTAAATCATAAAAAATTCCAATATACAGAAAATATAAAAAGTAGTAGAAAAAATATGCACATGTAATGATTTTTATTGTGCATCATTATATTTTTCCAATATAATTCCTTTTAATTTTTAGTTATAAATTTTTATTTTAAAATGTTTATCATTGAAAAAATTTAACAAACTGAGTGATATCTATTCTCAAAGAATGGTCTAAAGGAAAAACTGATGACATATTTGAAGGGAAATTATAAGGTAAGTAATGGTGAAAATCTAAAAATTAAAAGATGAAATATATTCATTAAATAAGACTGGTCAGACACCTACTTACTTTTACAATAATTGTTTTCCATTGGCAATAAACAGTACAAATAAAGCATGAAGGTAACATGAATTTAGAACATTTTCAGCCAAAGTGAGGTGCTAACAGGTTGGACAGGTAGTATATTAAAATTTAGATGTAACAAGAATAAGCAATTCTCTCTACTTTCTGCATGTCTTTTATTTTATCTTTTACCAACTGTTTCTTTGGCTTTTGTATATAGACATGATTATACTTTTAAATCTGGATATTCTGTGAATAGTGAGGTAAGATCTAAATTAGTATAAAAGAAAAAGTTAAAATTCAATTTGCCAAGAAAATTTGGTTGCTTTCTATTTCTTTCAAAACATTTGCAAACAGTATTATTTAATTTAAAATAAAATCTAAGAAATAAAAATGATTCTTTTTTACAAAGCTCCAATAGATTGGTATATAACAGGAACAGAAGAAAATTCAAACCCTTATGATTTGTACATGATGAAAAGCATGTTGACAATTGTCAATTTCAGTATTTTATGTAAGGTCATTTTTTAACTTTTTATTTTCTGATAGGAAATCAAAGCTGTTCAGTTAGAGGACTCTTTGATGGAGGGAGAAGGAGAAATGGAAGTGTCCGACTCTGAAGATGAACCTCAACGTAAGAAAATTCGTAATCAATCATCAAATAATGAAGATTCTGAAAGACTGCATACTTTTAAGGAAGAAAATGATAGTTTACGTTGTCAATTAGAAGCATATAAAAATGAAGTAAGATTTATTTATTATTATTGAAATAATCCTTCTATTATTTTTATTTATTTTGTAATCTATATTGTTCGAAAATATAATTTCATTTCCAATTTATTTATATTTATTGCAAAAGAAATGAAATTGTAAAAGAAAAGTCCTAATAATTATATATTTATTTTATATTACAGGTAGATTTATTAAAATCAGAGACTAAAGTAGAATTAGATGCTAAAGAAAAACAAACGAAAATGTTGCAACAAACACTTAAAGGTATGCAAGAGCAGTTGATACAATCTAGAAAACAACAAGCTCAAGATGATCAGAAAATAAAAGATTTGACAGTAAAGTTAAATGCTACTAAAAAAGAAGAACCATTAGAAAGTGAAATTATCACATTAGATAAAGATGATGATACAAGTGATGACCAACGCATTTCTAAACCTATTGGTACTTCTTCTGGTACAATTCAAATTTCACAGAAAGATGCTAAACTGATAGGTATATAAATTAATACATAAGTATTGATAATATATTTCTTATTTTTATAAATACTAAATATTTTTAATATCTACATATTTTTCAGGTTTAATTGCAATATTTTTACACATTCATCCATTTGGTGCAAGTTTAGATTATGTTTATTATTATCTTCAAAAAATGGAGCCAGGTCTCAGACTTAGTGAAGTAGAAACATTGATGCAACGATTTCCTCAAGTCTTCAAACAAGAATTATCGGGCATCGGCGCGAATATGGAGAGGCGCTGGCAGTTTTCTGGGTTTAACCTTTATCGACACTGAAAAAATTTTAACGTAATCGTTAATTGTTATTTTATATACAAAGCTTTGTGATCCATTTGGCTTTGTAATTGTATTAAAAATGATTGTCTTAGTATTTTCGTGTAATATATTTATTTTCTTTTACAACCTATACTGATATTATTTAATATTAAACTATAGCTATGTTTTTATTATAAAAATATTTTATAACCCAATAACACTCTTATAATTCATTTCTTACACTTATATCACTTATGCATAATATTTATATCATTTTTATGTCCACAATATCATGTTAATTTTTATTCGTAATTTTCATCTTTTATGATATCAGGTGTTTGAGATTTCAGCCATGTAATCCATTCAATATTCACTTTTTTCTCTAATGTTATTTCTTTAAATATATCACTTCTTGAAATCTAGAAATTATTTTAATTTTAAAATTGCTTTTTTTAGAATACTAATATATATATATATATATATAAATCACTGCATCGAATAAAAATGAAATATTACCTCTTCGAACTGTAATTTTTTAAACATATTAATACTTTTCTCATTATCCATAGAAATTTTGGCAGAGAATTTTGATATATTCAATTTTTCAATACCTGAAATTCAATAATTTGAAGTTAAAATTTTTTAAGTGTTTTTAAAAATTTAATCAAACTTTTGTACCATAAAGCATCATTAAAATGGTTGCTTCCCAACCATAGCCTTTACCACGTTCTAAGACTTCAGCTATCATAATTTCAACTTCTGCAACATTTTTGTTATCACGATCATTTAAAAATAAATTTGTATCTCCGATCATAGCATCTGAAATTCATTAATTAATAATTACATTCATTTTATAATAAATTGTAAAGGGGAGAGCATGCAATACAAAGAATATTTTAATATGGAAAATAACGAAAATAACCTTGATAATAATAAAATTTCTTTTAAAAAATATAATATGCAAAATCGTTACATTGGGAATGTTGCAAAATATAAATATTATAGATAATTCAATACCTATTTCATTAGAAGTTTTTTCAAAAACAGACTTGTTTAAAATAATAAATGTACATTCTGAAATAAAATGCATTTTTAAACTTAGTAAAATAAATATATTTATTAATAATTTAAAAAAAAACAATGTTTTACTCAACTATCTTCATCTTCTAACCAACTTTGTTGCATTTCATATTCTTTATGTAAAGGTAATGGTTCTGAAGCTGTGAAGTGTTGTAATTCTTCTGATTTCATCCATTCATGATATCTGAAAATTTTATAACACTAAATAATTTTTGAAAATAGAAAAATTCTTTGAATTTATGAAATAAACTAACCTTAAAACATGATGTTTTCTATATGGCACAAGAATGACTGTTCTTCCAATTATTCTTGTTAATTTATTTATTTTCATTGCTGTAATCAATAGTTACAACCAAACAGTAATTTTTTTAAGTATAATCATATAAGAGATAAGTAATGAATTTTGGGATTGATGCATGTACAACCTTGTACCCACATATTGTGATATTGTTGTGCTGCATAGTATATTCCAACACAAACTTGACAACTGTTGATTAAAAAATTTCCTGTTTCCACAGGTAAAAGTAAAAAGAAAAAGTAAAAATAATAATAATTCTTTATAATAAAAATAATTTCAATTAATATAAAGGAATATTCACAATTAGAAATAATATATCAACATTTTTTGTATAAAAATGCAAAAATTTATTACAATTAATCTTTTATATAAAACAATAACATATTTGAGTACCTAGTTCACATTATTTTTTTTTTTTCATCATTTTATAATAATAAGGTGAATAATTTGGTTCCACGGGTTTTTCATTCAATAACTTTTTTGGAATACTACTTAAACAAACATTATTTGTTGGACTTTGTATATTAACATTATTTGTTGTGAAAGAAAGATTTTCAAAAGAAGCATTTTCATTATAACTATGTGACATATCTTCAGAATTTTGCAAAAACGAATTGTTATTTGTACTAACTGACAAAGATTCTAATTGCTGGTTTAAAACTGATAGATCTTCTTCCATAGGTTCTTCCACATATCCATTTTCAGCAAACAGAATTCTAATATCATCTACTTCTTCTTTTAAGGTTTTGATTGATTCTATTGTTTCTTCTAGAAACTGTGTCTGTGTTTCCCTGATAGATGCAACTGTAGTTTTATGCTCATTTAAAGTTACCTACATAATATAAATAAAAGAATATTCATTTAAAGTTGATTTACCCGGTAAAAAAAGTTTAACTAAAAAAAATAGCTGTAAGTAATAGGTGAAAAATATAACTGTATTGCATGGAT
>JAYJLV010000046.1:1633385-1654268 GCA_036873485.1 Torymus texanus | reverse complement strand
AGTCTACATCGAAATAAAATATTTTATTAAATGTTATATTATTAAAATTGAAACCCAAATAAATTATATCAGAATCCTACCAATATGTATGTAGAATATCTAACGTATATAAAAAATTGGTTACATAATAAATAGAAATATTTGTCATATGAACTGTTTTAAGATATTTTTCTTATTCAATTATAAGCTTATAAAAACCTATCAATTTTAGCCGTAATAAACTATTGGTTTCAAACAATTGCAGAAAGCAGCAATAAATATTTATGCCTTCCCTGAATAACCGAATAAGTCCACTCTTTTTGAAAATCAAGATAACCCCGGATTTTATATCTTCAAATAGGCCTTTTTCATTAACCACTTTCAGTAGTAGCAAAAATATTGCCGTAAAGCTACAATTCACCCGAAACGTAACCAGATAAGTCCATCTTTCAAATTTTCTGCCCGGAACAACCGGGTAAGTCCATCATTTTTTTCGTTTATCGTAGTTATATCATTTATTTTATCTATTCAAATTGAATGTGAATATGATAGCTAATATATCTGTGGCTTCCCGGAATAACCATATATCTGCACTTTTCATGCTTTCGAGAACATCGAGTTTTTAGTTTCGCATTGGTGTCTAAAATCAAGACAAATGTTACTGAACCATAGTTACTGAACCAATTAGTGATCATGTCTCAAAAATCGACTGTCACTTATATGGTTATTCCGGGAATGAGAACAAATTTTAGTAGAGTTATATGGTTTTTCCAGTCTCGCATTTATATTGTTATTCCATTAATTAATAAGGATGACAAAAAATAAGAGAAAAGGTAAAAAGATAAGATAAAAAGATGATTGGATAAACTAATTAGATAATTGATAAATAATTCGTTTATCTAAAAAAGTAGATTTATATGGTTTTTCCGGGAATTATTCTCAAAACAGGTGCAGTTATAGTGTTTTTCCGAAAATTATTTTGAAAAGATGGAGATATATGGTTATTCCGGAAAATTTTGAAAAATATGCACTTATAGTGTTTTTCCTTGTGCTCATGCGCGAAAATGACTGCACCTTATCAATTTCTATTCAATATTAGTACAATACAAATGGTCGTAAATTTAATAGAAATGTCACAAAAATAGAAATTTTTTGAATAAGTTAGAAGAATTCATTGAACAATTACTAATTTTGTAAAAAGTGGACTTATTCGGTTATTCCGGGAAGCCACAGATATGTTCTGTGGATGCAAATCGAATTATCAAAACATTAATATAAGTCATTCCTTTTTGCGTCTAGTAGATTATTCATCACTATCGTCTCCTCATTCAGTTTAGTCTACATTGTTCGTGAAATCTACGAAGTAACGCATAATTCGATATAAATGTGTTTCTACCATTTTTACTATTCAAATTGAATTACCTCTCTTTATTAATAACCAAGAATATATTTTAAATGTATACGTATATCGCCTATCGTGGAAAATACATATTTTTTGTATTTATATATTTATCAGTTATTCATAACTGTTTATAAGATTTATGTTTTATTAGTGTTCCATGAAATACTATGAATATATTATATAAAAAGTATGAACACGAAAAATTCATTAACATTTCTAGTGATTTCATGAAAAATTTCTGAATCATAAATTTATGTATATAATAATGAATTTACTATCAATATTTATAAATAACTACGCTAGAGTTTGATTCAAATATGATTTTGCATAATTATGAATCTACATTTAATTCGGAACATTTATTATTTTTCCATAAAATTATTTACGTTTCGTTGTTAACTGTTTAGAAAAGTTTTGTTTGTTTTCCTGTTTATTTTCATAAGGAAAAGCCACTTTTAAAATAGTTTTGGTAACTATATAATTTGAATTAAATACGTGCCAAATTATTGTATGATGTAATAATAGGCTCCTTAAGTCACAGGTAACCGTAACTTAAGTGCAAGTTTAGGTCACCCAGTGCTATAAAAGCTTTTTGTTAATGATGTTAATGATGATAATAATAAAACACAAAAAATGCTATATTAAGTAATTTGAATCAATAACGTATCAGTAAAATATAATGCTATCTACTACTGTCTAATACATAATATTTAAAATGATTAATAATCATATATTTGTGAAACATATTAGAAGTAGAATACATTTTTGGGCTATTTATATTCGAAAGTAAGTGTCATTTATGTACAGTAACAGTTGCCCCATTACTTTGATACTGTTTAGTGGGTAGATTATCACGTTGATTGCACTAGTTCTTAAACGATCGTCAAAGTTTAACGCTAAACACAGTTAATGGTTGGACGGATGTACACGTGGTAACCCTGCGTGTTGTTGATATATGATGTGCTGTAATAATTATAACAAATTTGTAAATAATTTAAATCAGACATATTGTTTAATTAAAAATCATTCAGGATCAACTTTTTACGATTACTTTATACCGCATGAGTTAATAATCCTTTTATACTCAACAAATTCAATTGTGATGTTTTAATTTGTTATTTTAAATATTTTCAGACTTTACAATTTTATAAATAGAATATAAGAGAGTGCATGACTATAATGACGTTTCATGTCAACGAGATCTTTTTTATTATATATATACACGGATTATTATAATGACTACGAGAATCTATTGAAACAAAGTAAAGATATAACGTATAATATATCCTTGCACAGTTTAAAATATCGTCATACATATTGTCCAGCTTATTACAATACGTAACAAATAGATGCAATTTAAATCATTATTTACACATGTCGCTTTGATTCGTCTCGAACTTGAAAAATAAAGTGGCCTTATTCCTTGCTTTACGGAAAACATAATATGCGGTTATTATGGACGCGCGTGTCGATAATCATTAATTCTATACTTATATAATGAGATCCAGAAAAATCCGAGATTCAATTAAGAGAAGTAGGTAGTCGAGAACTCAAAAACACGTAAACATATGGTTTGTATAGAGAAAATCATTGATATATTACGAAAAGGTTCAAGAATAAATGGGTGCGAATACACATTTTTGTCAAAGTTTGTTTTATTAATCCTAATATATTCACATTAACATTTTAGTATTTCTTTTACATAAAATCGAGTAACGTAATTCAAATTAAAATAAGTTAAAAACTGAGTTTTTAATTCATACTATCCATTACACTGACGCGTACATACTTTGTACCATATAAACAAATACGAAATCTACATTTTGCGTATTAAAATTGTATATCTTTAGTCATTTATTGCTTACAACACTTAACAGCAATAGATGCTGAGTGTAGACGTTATTACTGGAACTTGTCACTGTAAACCCATTACTGTAGGCATCAAAATTCCTTATATACTGCATCAATAACTAACTACACAAATTTTATTCACTTCCCGAAGCTCTTATGAATATTTTAATTTTTATTAAGACATTTATTTGACTGAAGCATGTTGCAGTTCAAATGCAAATAATAAAATTCATTTATACACATGGAAATTCACCAATCAACTAACAATATCATGATTTGGTTTACTTATTCAATATAAGTAAATTGGTTACAATTTCATTTTAAAAATTTGATAGAAACACATCAGTCTACTACAAAAATAATGATGGAGAATAATTATATTTAATAATTGAAACGAAATAAGCTTCTGAGAATTTATACAAGGTGTTATTGAATTCGAAACGAATCTTTCGTGACTTTCGTTACCTACTTAAACTTAGAAACACTAATCGGATGCGCAGAAAAAAAACCGTCTTAATAAACCTACTTCAAAACGATTAGTCAGCTAAGTTCAAATGCCGTAAGTTTCACGTTCGAGATTGCGCAATTAATCAAGTTTCTTGTAAAGATACATAATACCCATTGCACAATACACCAAGATTCTCAACTCTCACGAAAGCTCGCCTATATATATAATCCTTCGTCGAGTAAAGTGATATTCCCTTCCTAATTGCTCATCCACGGCAAAAGTTGCTTTATCTTTTATATGAAAAGATTATACATAATCCTCCACTGCAACAAGTTGTTACCCTTCGGATTCGCCAACGCGTGTCTGCACCGCGTATATATACGTATAGAGCTTTTCGCATCGTCCTTCGTGCTCTCCAAAACAGTGTCGTCGCCGCCGTTGGTTGCAGTACCGCTAACGTGTATTGCATAAGCATCGTCCACGACACATTAATTTTCTCCCTCCATCTCTCTTTCTCTCTTTTTCGTCCTTGGCAAATTACGCCGGCCGCAAATTATCCCGATATCCGTGCGGTAGCACGCGTGTGGTTCCCCCCTTTGATTCAATCGACTCCTCGGTGCACGCGCGCGCAAGCTCCGCGGGAGAGACGCGCAGAGAAGATGATGTAGAGGTACATGATGTACACTATGTATGCATGACGTGCGCTCGTGAGATCCCTCGTACATACGCTCCCATGAGCGATAGGCCGCGAAGGGAAAAAGTAGAACGTTGCTTCCGGCCCGATGGATGATGCGCGCGAGCGAAACTTTATTAGCTTGACGTGTGTTATCATTACAGCTTTACGACCGGGCGCATTAAACTTTTAGCCACTTGACGCGCGCGCGGAAAGCTCGAGCTCTGATTCTATTGACGTTTATATATACATAGACACGGGCCTGGTAGTTTAGAGTAAACTTTTTGCTCATCTAAAAATCATTTTTCTAAATTCCCCCGGTGGCAGCGCTGAGGCACAATTTCGTCTTTGTGATTATGTGTTTCAATGATGATTGTGTGACGCGATAAAGAGGATACAGTAGTAATCAAAATATATTTTGAATTATCTGTACCGCTAACGCGACCTTAAAACTTAAAATTCAACCTTAACACGTGATTTTGTAATAAAAATTTTAAAAAAAAATAATGCACGCTATAAGTAAAAGACTATTTTGAATCAGAAAACTTAATTTGGATTTTTTAAAATAAATTAATACAACAAATTTGTTTTAAATTCTATATTTACAGAAAAACAAATATTAATTTTATAGTTAACGTTAAATAACTTTTTAATTTCTGTTTTATCAATAAAGCTAATTACTATCAGTCAAACAATCTTAGAAAATTACAGATTATTAATAAATTAGTTCTCGATTTGTATTAAAAATCTGTTTTTATATCTTATTTTATACTAGTGTATAAGTATACATTATCCCTTCAGTATTTTTTTAAATATGTTCAAACATACAAAATAAATTCCACCAAATGAATTTTAACAAATATAATTTCCATATTGTTATTGGGCAGCTTCTTCCATCTCGTTTAATTCATTAAGCTAAAAAAATATAATTCATATCAGGACTTATTCTTTTTAAAACTTCACAAATATTAAAATCATATAAAAATAAATATAAAATACCTCCTGGATTTTTTGAGCTTCTTGTGCTAGGAAATTATCAATAATTTCTTGGAATCGCTCTCTTAATTTCATATTTTCAATATTGCTAACAGTCTCTTCCTGTTGACGTCTTTGTTCTTGCAACTTAGCAATTTCAGCTTTCAATTGTTCACGGCGAACTTGAATAGAATCTGACAACATAAATATTGTTAAGACAATGTTTTACACAAAAAGCTTAATTAAAAAATGAATTATTTTATATTTACCTTTATGTATCATTGAACTTTGAGATTCTGAATAACTTTCTGACATCTCATAAGCATCAAAACCTTCTATTTTTGGTACTTTCACATCTTCTATGTCTGGTTTTATATCTTCTACAGTTTCTTCCGTTTCAAACATTTCTTTACTAAACTCTGTAACTAATGCACTGCTACTGGTTGATAGAATATTTGCTGATTGTTGCGAGTATCCAACTTGCATTGAATTTGAATCTGAAACTCTACTATCTACTGACAAATGACTGTTTTCATCTAATTCCATAATATTAACATGAGTATCTTCATCGTCTTCCTCACTGTCACTAACAGCTTCCCCAAAGATGTCATGCTCACCTTAAAATAGAATTTAAACAAGGTTAGGATTTTATAATAAATAATCAATATGTTTGTCAGCAAAATTTCCAAGAAATTTGATGAAAATAACTTACCGACATCAATGCTTTGTGAAGTATCATTCACATTTTCTCTCTTGGCTTTCACTGTTCCACTCGATGAAACAACATTTGGTTTTGTCTGATCTTCATCTTCACATATGACCTCCCATCTTACATTTACAGCATCATTATCAACCCTCAATAAACGTTTAACTTCCTTTTCAATTTCAGGTGCTTCTACATATTTTTTCTTGAGAGTCTTTCTGAATCTTCTTTTCCTGACATTTTTTGTTGGTGGTGTTATTCCATGGGGCCAAAGAAACTTTTTATCAACTTTAGTTGGATCTTTTTTCTTCTGTTTTACAGGTGATTCTTCATCTGTAGTTGTGTGATCATCTTCTTCTTTACAAATAAGTATCTATGAAAATATAACATAATTAGTCAGTTTAGCAAAAAAACTTTGATTTCCTTTATTTGTACATATTTTATTATGTAAAAGAAATCTGTCATGCAAATAACAATAGCCTATACTATGTTAAGAAGTACTACATATATATATACTCACTTGACAAATATCTGCAGTCTTGTAGAAACTTTTATTATCAATTGTCTTCATTGACTCAATAACTGTTGGTAAATCTAGCACCTACAATACAAAGAAAAATGTTTTAACATATTCTGCTATGTTTACATCAATATTTCACATATTTAGGTTATGTATAATGTACTTTTTTCCTTAAAATTTGGATACATAAATTTTCCATGTATCAATATTTATTTATAATTATGTAAATTTGAAACACCAATGAATTTATGTTAAGAACCTAAAATGTTAATAAAAAAACTTACTTTAGCATGAAGTAGCCAATGATCAAATCTCACTTCTCCATATCGCATATCATTTTCTACTTTAATGCTCAGTCTATCCTTCAAAGGTAATCCTTGTCGTAAAGTTTCTTTCAAGATTTTCGAAGGTTCCTAAATTTCATTTAAAAAAGTATTTCACTTAAAAATAATTGGATAAAACAAGTATAATTTTAGGTTAGAAAGTATTACCGGTGGTAAACGTAAGATAAACTGGCTTTCTAATTCCACTGGTGGATCTGATTTTTTATTATCTGAATTATTGTGCTTATGCATTTTGTTCACTTGTTTAATTTTGGTCGACAGTTTTAATAAAAATATATAAAACGCACGAATTTACAAATAGACAGCTGACGAGAGTACGAAGTCAGAGTATACACAAAATATTTGATATAGAGACAACCACAAGTACACGCATGAATGAGGAAGTTGACTGATCTGCTCCGGCCCATAAGGGATATCTACAGTACGGGGTGCAGCCAAGCTGAGCAGTAAGCACTGCGCACAGCCAACATGCGCAGCGAACTGCGGGTTTCATTACTACTATGATCGTGTTAAATATAATTAGAAAAAATAATTAATTTAATTTACTTTAAATAATAATTTAAAATTACCTAATTAGAAATTAGTTAAATATAATTAGAAAAATGAAACGTTTTGGAACCCACAGCACGCTGCACATGTTGGCTGTGCCCCGTAGTGTAGATACTCATACTCCGCATCACGCATTTATTAAATGATAAAACAAGTATTGGATAGCATTTTTTATATTTCTTATTTTTATAAATTTTACAGATAATATGAATATAATTTTTTTTCATTAATAAAATAATAAAAAAATAATTTATTTAGACCTCACATTTCTAAACGAATTTTAATTAGATCTTAATCAAAATGCTCAGGGATGTTCACAAATGTGCTGTACGATGCGAGGCTGTGCTGCACTGCGCAGGCTACAATGGTGCTTTGTTACTTGTAAACTGTGTTATTGATTGGTCCATCATTTAGCCATCAACCAATCATGTAACAAAGTCTACAAGAAACAGAACACCACGCAGCACAGGGAATAGCCTCACACGACAGCATAGCACAGCGGATTTGTGGTAATTTTGTGGTACTCCCAGGTAATACTACTAGCGCCAAAAGCAATATTACATTGCCATAAAGTGGTAAAAGTTGAAAACGTATAGGTAGGGTAATAAAATGCATTCTGATTTTTTAATAACGACCGTAAAGGACAAAAGAAAGCATTGTAGAAATATAAAAATTTATAATTTTTATTGCCTAAAATAAAAACTTTTTTACCAGAGAATCATTTATAATATACATTTGATATGGTATATATATATTTAGTGTTAAAATATAATAAAAAATGATAAAGTTCCCTACTTCACGCTATGCTTCTAATACATTTTATTTTATTTTGTATAATATTAAACAATCGTTTTTCCGTCTTCGCAACAAGATAATTTTCTAACAAATATAGTTTCAGATTTGGTCGAAGATAACTTTTAAAAATGACTCTCCACTACATACTAATCCCGAGTAATGTGTATTAGCGTTTCACTAATGAATCAAACTTATTATTTGTCGAAAAGCCGCGATTGAACCTATTGCAATACGGATTCATTGGAAGATAGTACTTATACCGTTCATGGAATATATAAACTGTCTGTGGATTACAAATTGATTAGAATAAAGTGTAAGACGTTACGTCTGTCAATATCAATACACAGATAAAATAAATTGGACACTAATAGAGTTTGAAATAATCAACAGCATTTAAAATAACAATTTGAATTCCAATATATAAAAATATTTTTTTCCTTGTTTAACTAATAAAGATAAATATTGATTATTTAATATTCTATTTCAACACGTAAATAAAAAAAATTATAAGAATCTATGGGTATTTGTAAGTTATAAAATACTTAGACAATGTAGCTTAAAACCTATTCATTTAGGGAATAATAAAATAATAAGTATCACCATAAATAAAATTTAAAGAATCAGAACTGTTTTTTAGTGTATTTTATTTTTGTAAATTATAAACAATTACTTTTTCGCAACTGGTTTCTTTGCGGGTTTCGTGCTTTTTCCGTCTTTCGCGGCTTTCTCTTTTTTCGTCTGCTTCTTCAGCCTGAAGAAAGCGTTTGTCCTGAGGGAGTTACGAATACGTTTTGCCCTTCGGAGCTTGAACCTATCGAAGTCACTCAGTTCCATTCGCTAAAAAAAAACAAATTTTAGTTTGTACAAATTATAAAATTTTCAATTTAATTAACTGCAAGGTGTTAAAAATAATTATAATACATACCTTCTTTTTGGCTTCGACTTTCTTTGCCCACATGGTCTTTGCCCATTCTTCATCAACTTTGTTGGCTGCCCATGCCTTACGTACAACACGGGTTGATCCAGTGAATGGGAACTTAATTCGGAATTTTGTGAGGTGAAGGTCACTCAACCTCATCTGTCCACGAGGAATATTTGAAGCTGGTCCATCAACCAAAACCTGTAAATTGTATTGATCTTAAAGAACACTGTGGTATATCAATCTAAATTAAAATTTAATAATTGAAAAATTTCAGAAAGAAGGTTGGCTTCAGTTATGTATCAGCCGGCAATTCCTATCAAGAATAATGGTTCATCACGATAAAATCATTTTTTAAATTCAAACAATGTGGTTAGATTGATTAGATTATAACTTTACATTAAAAATTTTTTTTTTTTCAATTTTTATAAATAATATATCAAATTTCATAAAAAATTAATATTATTTAATATTTACTCACCCTGTTTTGGTCGATGACATCCACAATGGACACCAGTTTACCCTGGTTGGGTCCATTGCTCACATAGGCAACGCGCCCGGTCTCAACAAACCTTTGGAAAGGCTGTAATAAAACATTAGTTATTACTATTACACATTGATCAAATTTTATTATAATTTTTTTTCCATTATTAGAGAAAAATTTTCTGTAGTAATACAAGCATCATAAGACGGTTACACGAAAACGTATAATAAACAAACAGATTAATTAAATTTCAAAATCAATAATTAACAGAGACTATAATTATTAAAAAAACATTGTATTACGTAAAAACATCTTTAATTAATAATGAAGTATTTAACAGTTATTAAATGATGTTAGAAATAAAATGTATATTGTATTGCCAACGAGTACACCATGTGGTTGTGACATGGTGTTGAGGTTAAGAAAGACACACAAAAGTTATAAAAAATTAAAGAAATTTGACTAAAAGATTAATCATGCATTAAAAGCTTTAATATAAGTAATTTAATTAAAAATAGTTTAATAAATTATAATTTACGTGATAATAGTGTAAAGCGGAAAAAATGACCAAGAGTGTGGACGAGCGATGCACTTACCATGATCGCCGGAAGTGAAAGATCCGACTGAGTATGGAATCTAGGCGCTCCGTCGATGCTAGTGAAACGAGATATTAAGAGGTAGAAAACGGTTTCCTGATATCTCAAAGATAAGATAAGGTACAATCGTAATAATTATAAAAGATTTTTTTTAATGTTATAATGAAGTTTTTTAAGTTGACAAGTTCTTTTTATAAATTTATATATTGAATTTTTAAACATTTTAGAGACAAATTTTGACTAGCACTGTATTTCCAGTTAAACCGTGCTCTGATTGGCTTTCCCTACCACCACTACTTCTTTATTTCTCAGTTGTTTCTTGTTTGCCATTTTTCCACGTCATGTTCGTAATAATTTCACATATTATATATGCGTTGTACCCTGTGCGCAGTTATAGTTAGGAAACGGAATGGTATTGCGTTGGACGAAAAAGTGAAGGGAAAATTATTTTCGTTCTCATAGAATTATTCTACTTGCGCAGTTTATACCAAAACTTCGCTAAAAAATGGAAGAAAATTATCCTGGCGGAATGTCGCACTTAGACCGTAAGTTCAACTGGTGATCGTTTGTTCAATCTTTAATTTAACTCACTTTTTGACCTTCGTCCTTCAGAACAAATCACTAATCGCATTTTTTCATTATTTCAAAAAGGACAAATTTTTATTTTTTAAATTAAAATTTTTTGAATCCTAATTAAAGTTATTGCAGTATCTATTATATTCATTTTATTTATAGGTTTACTAGAAAAACATAAACAACTAGAAAAGAGATCAGTATTCAAATCTTCTCATCAACCTCAAGCAAACCATGATTACGTGAATATTACTCATATGGGTCATAGAATACCAGAGCATCTTAATATTACTCATATGGGTCAAAGAATACCAGAGCATCGTAATATTACTCATATGAGTCAAAGATTACCAGAGCATCCAATGGACAGTTATAATTATTATAATACAATCAATCATATACCTCAAGAAACGCCATCTACCTCTACAGCAGGCAAAGTTTACATAAATCCAAATTATACAAAAAGAAAACCTGTGATTCATATAAATCCAAATATGCAAGTCAAACCCTCGATTTATGTTAATCCAAAATTAATACAAAATATTACACATTCACAAAATCAAGAGACTGTTTCAAATGTTACACAAAATATTGGATCTGTTATTCATGGAAATATTCAAAGCAAACATTCGGTTCATGTCAATCCAAAACTAATGAATAAATTAATTTCTAAGCCATCTGAAGTGACTTCTACCATTGGGCCAAAAAAGAATATTCCAAGTGCATTTCATAACACTGTCAATACATTGGAGACTCCAATTATACAAAGTTCTTCCCTTCCCATTGTAACGAATACTTCAAGCCTCTTGGTTAAAAAACAACCTATTAATTCAGTTACTTTAGATATGAAAACAAAACCTATTAATGCACCTGTATCTCAAAGAAAACCATCTTCAAATTATATAATTAAATCAAAAACAAAACTTGTGAAAGGTACGAATTCTCTGAGAAAGAGTCCAAATAGTAGTTTTATAGCTCTATCACGTAGAAAACTTGTAAGAGTAAAAAGAAGCTCTAAAACGCCTAATACTATTACAAGTTCAATAAAACAAAGTACACCTCTACGTAGGAGACTTTCAAATTCTGGATTAAAAAAAGCAAAACTTAGTCATCTTATATCGAGATCAAAAACTTTGATACTAAGTTCTAATCAATTGAGTAAAAAACATAATTTAAGAACTATTAAAAGTGCTGATACATACAGATTAAATTTTTACAATAAAATTGATAGGACTATTCTAAAGTCATCGTGTAAAAAGAAGGAATCGTAAGTATTACAGTAAATTAATCAGTATATAAAAGTAATTTACAAACAACAAAACTATTTCAGGAACAACAAAGGTTTAGTTTCTATAGGGGGTGTTATGTACAAAAAAAGCAGAAATCAATTAGTTCGAAGCAATTCAGGGTCATCACCATTAAAACGTAAAATAAAATAAAATTTTTCTATTTTGATATACATACAAGAAATAATATATAAAATCTTAATTTTAGGAAAACGCAGTTTGGGATCAAGTAAAAGTAGTCAATATTATATTGCTAAAAATGGTAAAAAACTTTTGAAATTAGATTCTGCAAAGAGGAAAATTGATACTTCTATAAAAAAAAATACATCAATAACAAATACTAAGAGTTATAAAACTAATATTAGGTAAGAAATCAAATATTTTAAATAAAAGTTTTTTTACTTAATAATATTTCACTTTCTTGTAGCAACAAAGTAAAGCAGAGGAGTTTACAAATTTTGCGTGATAAAATGCGCAAAAATAATCAACCATGTTTATTATTTCAAAAATTTGGCTATTGTGCTAATCAAATTGCAGGTACCTGTCCTAAAGTTCATGATAAAAAACAAGTTGCACTATGTAAAAAGTAAGTTATCATTCAATAATACTTACTACAAACATTTTATATTTTACCATAAAACTATTATTTTAAAATAATATATAAATTTATTTTATTATTATTAACAAAATTCAGAAAATTAGGAATACAAGTAAAGTTACAAGACTATTATTTCAAAGCCAATCTTTGTAATTATCAAATTAAAATTTGGAATGTTTTCTACTTTCAATCCTTACATTTAATATTACAATTCTGTAAATAATATATTTATTTATAAAGATAAAACAATAAGTTTATAAGAAATACATCTTATTGAATACAAACTTTTTTTGTTTAGATTCCTGCAAGGAAAATGTTTACTAGATAAATGTCCTCTTTCTCACAATGTTGGTCCTGAAAAAATGCCTACATGTAAATATTTCTTAAAGGGCTGTTGTACACGGGATGAGTGTCCTTATTTACATGTAAAAGTATCATCAAAAAATCCTATATGTGTTGAGTTTCTTAGAGGTTTCTGTCAACATGGTAATGAGGTGAGAAAACAGTCCGCTCTTCATTCAATTAAATTTTTATTTTATTTTATTAATTCTTTCAAACTACTATATTTTTGAACATTTAATTGCAATTATTTTATACTGATTAAATTAAAATTTTTAATTATTTTAAATAAGTAAAACCATTGTTTTGATTCTTACTTATTTTAATTTAATTCCAATTAGAAATTTTATCATATAAAATTAAATTAAAAATTTTATTTTCATTTATATAATTTTTTATGTAATACACAATTTCTATAAATTACACAGGCCCACAAAATAAAGTAGTTTGTGTGATGGATTAGAATATGATACTCTCTTGAATTTTGGCCCCTTGAAACCAAATGGCCTCAGTTTTGACACGGCAGGTCAAGATTTTAAGATACTTTTAACTCTAAAAATTTTGAGGTGTTTTCTTAATATGGTCAAAAAATATTTTGATTATCTTTCAGTAGTGATATAAAGTACTATATAGAGTACTATAGTCATCTACTACGAAATGTATTTTGAATCATTTGAATGATTTTTCTTCTTCAAGAAACATTAAATTAACATTCTAAGTTATTATTTATTGTATTTATTTATTTAAAGTTGACGGATAAGTTTTCTTTAGACAAAATTGTTTTAAGCGATGCTAATTGTTAAAAAACAGTGGTTACACATTTTTTTCGAAGAAGAAAAATTGTATTCTGATCATTCAAAATGAATTTTACTCATGACTAGTACTCTATAATATTACTGACCAAACGATTACAAAACATTTGCAGACTGTACTAAGAAATTTTTAGCATAAGAGATATCTTAAAATAGTGACATGCAGTACCAACACTGATGTCATATTTGGTTTTAACAGGAAAAATACATGAAAGTATCACACAAAGCCCTTTCTTATTTTGTGAGGTTGTATCTTTACTAATACTTTGGCGTACACATATTGCACTTCAAAGTATACTTATATAAAATGTACACTTGTGATCATCTGTGGCAAAGTTTAACAACGAACAAATCGCCAAAATCTATCCAGGTGGCATGCAAGAAAGTGAAAAAATAAGAATAAAAATAAAATGCGTTTTCATTTAAAAAATTAATGCAAATCTGACTTCTTTTCTCGCACAGTGCCAGAATCGTCACATTTACGCGTGTCCAGAATTTGATAAGACCAGCAAATGCAGTAAAGGTAAGTCTTGTCCCTATCCTCACAAATCAAAATTGACAGAGACAAAAACAGTCAAAGGAGGCGTACGACGTAAAAACACTGCGATGAGTGCAAAACGATCGGAAAATATAATTAAAACGCAGACAGAATCTCGAGCTGATGAGTGTAGAAAGCGTTATTATGAAAACGTTGATGCAAATGATAATGATGATTTTGAGCAACAAGATTTAAATGCAAAAAGAGAAAAATTGAATAGGTACATAGAAATAATGAAAAATGTGCATGCTTCCGAATCCGGAATTTCTAACAATGAAAAGAGCAATAACGATAAGCATTTAAACGGTACTGATGTTGAAAATAGTAGTAATTCTGAACAAAAACAAGAAATACCCTCTAACAAACCAAAAAGACCACCTATTGGTCCACTTCCAGCTTATATTCCAATAGATTGACAATGAATGAATTTTTCCTCAGGGACAATCATGTTTTTATAAAATTTGGGGTTTATAACAAACATTTTTAAATTTGTAAAATGATATAATTTATTCATGAACTGTGATACACATTAATTATTTTATAAATAATTTTTGTAATCAATATTTTAAAGATTTTTTGTACTTAATAATCAAAAATATCTTTTACATTTTATTATAATTAAAGGTACTTAAAGATGGGTATTATAAAATCAAATCTGAATTTTGATTTTTAAAGTAACATGGTGCCAATGCTTGAAGCTCAAAAAACATCATATCATAAAATAAATAATTTCTAAATAATACGTGAAAACACCAATGTTGTCATTATACGCACAGATATACATATATATATATTTTGTGAATCATATTATTTGTATATAAAAGTTATGTATAAACTATTTAAAATAAAATATATTTAGAAATAAATAAAGATTTTATTCCAATAATATTTACAGTTTTCTTCATTTATCACAAAATCCCCATAAATTATAGAATTAGGTACTTTTATACACAAATCCTGCTTGATTCAACTAGTGAAATCTATACTTTTTAAAAGTATTTTAGTTCTTAATTTTTTTGTTATGATGTAGAAGTGTCCAGTTGGTCTCGTGATTATAAGCTAGGAAAATTGGACAGTGTAAAAGTAAAGAAATACTATCTTCATCAATCTGTGACGATATTAATAGCCATTGGTTTAGCCAAGCTTGCATACTTTCATCCGACATGTTTACAGGATTCACACCTCTAAATGACAGGGCCTAAAAATTGAATTTCAAAACATATGTTACAAAACAGTTAATAAATTATTAATGTAAATTAACTTTTTTAATTTTATTTCAAACCACTATTTAAAATAAAACTAGAAATTTATCATCCTACCCATCTCATAGCATCATATGGCAATTTTGTGACTCCTCCTTCCCGCTGGATAGCAGAATCCATTTGCTTAATCAATAAACCTCTTGCTAGAAGTCTCCTTCGATTCCTCAAACCAAATCGGCTTAATCCATGAACTTTAAGTAACTCTTTCTAAAGAAAAATAATTTTTTTTTAATTTGAAATAATCAATTAAGAAACTTTTAAAGAAGTATATAACTTACAACATGCTTTCTTCTAATGCAATTTAAAGAATAAGGAGGTCCCGAAAATAATTTTTTACATGTAAGTATATTATCCACTGTCGGGTGAGTTCCACTATTTATGGGTGCAATAACATTATTTAATGTTTTTTGTAATTCCGAATCTTTAATTGTCTTAATTTCATTTTGTACACATCTGAGAAGTGGTTTATTATGTTTCAATCTCTTTTTATGCATCTTCAGCATGAAATTTAATTTGTCTTCTATTGACCAATAATGAGATGTTAAAATTAAATGAGGAAAATAAAATGCTAATGGGAAAATAACATAGTTCGTGAATGGTACAGCAGATAAAAGCAGAACTGGTGAAATTTTTATTAAGTCTTTTGGAAAGGTAAATGTCAATTGTAATTCCTCTCTGGTGAGTGCATCCATTCCGAGATTTCTGATCTTTTTCCGTACTTGCATGTATATCTTGAGGTCTTGGTAAAAATCTTTGGTACCAATACTGAAGACCCTGTATATATGCACTGCCTTTGGGAAGTTTTTCTCCAAGACCTTGTCATAGTTTTTGATGTAGTCGATATAACGAAAAATCCAATACTTCTTGATTCCCGAAACACGGGACTTCTTATTAGACTTTTCATCTTCGGTGTAGCGTTTTTGAAATGTTGTCGAACAGCTTGGCGGGTACAAGATGAGGTTTCGTCGACACAGAACTCTAGTAGCGACTCTAAACATATCACACATTCCTAAAATATCCTATCACTTCTGGCTAAGAATCGTGTCTTTGTTCTTTATGATCATCCTTCGCGGTACATATCACACACACACGTACACCCGTTTTAGGTTATGTTCATCTTTGCTTAGAAACTTTAAAAATTACTCGAAAAAGGACTGAATGAGTCCGTTTGAAGTTCGTTCGAAGTCGTTGACGAATGTGGATCGCGAGATGAGCGAAATTTGTCGCGCAATGATTTGAGGGCAAGGGCAAAACTAACACTGGCAACGATTAGGTGCGTGCGCGGAGGCAGGCGTATTCTGCAAGTTCTTCGCTCTCTCTCTCTCTCTCTCGGCGCTTTCGAGAGTTTCGAGGACAATAAATAGCCGAGCTCGACCGATTGGCAGAAGACAACCTTGCGACGCACGTGCCGGTTTTTCAGCCAATGGCAGCGAGGTTTGGCCCACGTGCTCCAACAGTTTTCGGTGAGAGTGTCAACAGTCAACACGCAGCCGAGAAAAGAGGCGCTCGTCGTCTGCTCCGTTTTCGTAAACAAACACATACGTACCTACAGTGAAATAAGAAATAATAAAAGGTGGACGATAAACAAATTTTACATGGGCGCGTGATGTGTACTAAAGCATGCTCTCTAAAGTTGAATTAGTGAAAAAACCACTACAGATTAGTTAAAATCACTAATTTTTAGTGAAAATATTTACTATTTACAATAGTAAAACTCTTCTTATTTAATTAGTAGATATATCCATATACTTCCACTAAGAATTAGTGAATATTTACTATTTCATTAGTGAATATTCACTAATGTTTCGGTGGAGCAATTTTAACTAATCTTTAGTGGTTTTTTCACTATTTCAACTTTAGAGAGTGAATATCGTAAACATGAATTGTGAAATTAATAAAATTTCGTATTAATAATTATAAATAATAGCTATTTCTTAATATACGATGATGTTGCATACATTTTTCAATAGGTTTACAATATTTTAATTTCATTATTAATATTTATATTTGATTGACTATTTTTTAAAGTTAAATAAGATAAACATTTTCCAAGTCAAAATCAGTCAATATTGTCAATAAATACACAATATTACACAAATACTGTTTTTTATTATCAACGTGTAAAACACATATATGTAAGATACATAAAAACTGGAGTAATCGTTGTAAATAAAAAATGAGAAACATATAAAAATATTTTTTTCCAATTATCATTTTAAAAATTTCACTAAATTTTGATGTAGTTTAGTTTCTTCTAAGCATGCTTACAGAAAAATAAAAAAAAATTTGTTTAAAGGAGTTCTAATACTTACATTATTCAAATCAGTGGTCGAATTACCTTATAAACATTTTCCGAATTAGTCAAACGTGAAAATGATCAAGTCCCCAAAAATATAGAGAGCAGAAATACACAGAAGAAAATGGATTCAGATTTTGCTAATCACTATTTTTTGTAACTGTAATACAATGAGTATAGGAATAAAGCTGAGGAAAAGTAATAGTAATTATCCTATTAGGAGTATTTCTATCTTTTCATCATACTCTGGTCGAAAATACCACTTTGGCTCCCGGATCAAAAACGCAAATGTGATATTTTCGGTCCCCGTATATATAGTGATCGTGCTGAAACATCATCTTCTCTAGAAAAAATCAGTTATCATCTCTTCTTGCATAATATATACATATACTATTATGCAAAAGATTCTAATGAATAGTTTGAAAAATCCATTACCTTTAACAATACATTATTTCATTAAACTCAAAATCATTAACACCTTAAAAATATGAATAATCTGTCGTCTATTTATATAATATCCTGACATTGACGTTGCTTGAATTTTCAAGTTAACAACGCATATATTTCCCTAAAAAAATTTATCTAAGAGATAAAGATAATACTTTTCCCAAATGCCAGTGTAATAATAACTCCTTTTTAACCGCCTGGCAGCAAGAGTACCTTTTTTCCCTCCTACCTGTTCATACTTCGACGTAGTCATACCTTATATATATATAAAGAAAATTTTTTCAAGCGATTTCAGTAGTATTCTCTACAATATTTTTATGTTAAAAAGTTAGCATGATCAACATATAGACGTGGTTTCGCCGGTACCAATGTCAATTTGGTATTTAATTATTTAATTCACGCATATTACAAATTGTTCCGAAAATGTATATTTTACTACATGTATTTAGATAGAGGAGAAAATTCTAAACCGAAATTTCTTTTAACATTTTTTTTACATAATAAGTAGTTTTTTAATCCCTAATGTATCAAAATTGTTAATTTTTAACAAAAAATGTATATCTATATTTATAAGGCGATAACTATAGATATACATTTTCTATTAATATGTTTTGTTGTTTGAATTCGAAAAACATATCTTTTGAAAAATGCATACAAATTGTGTGTGTGCATGCATATGTGTGCGTCCGTGTGTCGATGCAACTAAGATTTTTTTTGTTTTTTCTTGTCTCAGTATCTGTAAAAACAATTATTGATTTTATTGGTGCGTTTTTGTTTTACGTTAAGTATTGATTTTTCTTTTATTAAGCCAAATAAGTAAATTTTTGCGGATTTCAATGAAAGGGTTAATAAAATTAAGTTATTGGTTGAAATTTATTAGAAAGAGTATATAAAATTACCAACTTCTTTTTTTAAATTTTGGATTAGCAAACTGTGTTTTGTGTTATTGTGCTAAGCATATTTTTGGTTTAATATATCTCGATAATTTAATATATGAAAAGTTTTATAAGAACGTACATCCTATTAATGTATAATTATCAGAACTACGTTCCTTTGAAATTTCAATGAATAGTATGAATTATATTTCGAAAAAAAAATAGTAACGTGAAAAAATCACCATTCAATAACTGGAATAAAAAATATCTCATCACCATTCAATAACTGGAATAAAAAATATCTCATCACCAAATTTTTGTATTGGCTGAGTTCGTTGGACAAAAGGATATTGGTTTATAAATTTCTGAGATATTTGAGGTTAAATTTTTTACATCTTTTTCTAAATCTAAATTTGTTGTCAACGACTTCATGGATGCGCTGTCTTGAAACTTGTAGTATATAGCATCAACAAAAAAGTTGCCCTGGAACGAAGAAAACCAACAAAAATTTGTAAAGTAATAAATAATTTGTATCATATTAGAAGAGTATTACGAAATATAATATATTCATTTTTTTTAAATTTCAATCATATATTTTCCAAGTACCCGAACAGAAATTAATTTATGGCTTAACTAAACATAAGAATCTTGACCTTTGCCTTAGTAAAATTATAAGGTCTTGAAAATGCACCCCGTCAAGCAATGTCAAGGCCTTTTATCAGTCCGGACCGAGGCCATATGGTCCCTTTATGGTCCATACTAGGGATACTTACCAGGAGAGTGCAGTACTTGGGACCCCGATTTGGCTCAAACTTTAGGATTTTGTATTTAAAATTTTTTTCCATCTTCCTTACTTTTCATGATATTTGCCTGGGGCGATTAAAATAGGACACCTTGTATATATTGTTTGCATATTGTAGTTATTTTTATGTATCATAACATATAATAAGTGTGTTTATGTATGTGTGTGTGTGTGTGTGTAAAAACATGATATATTATATATAAATAAAAATTTGATAGTCATTTTACACCAAAATGTTGGTGGCCGCCCCTCATAGATACGGGTGAATACGTCGGAGTCACCTTGAATGAAAGTTTTCGATAGCTAGAGTTATTATTTTATAATGCATAATAATAGTGTTAGTGCGTTTTTCATAAAAAAAACCTCTATGCAGAAATTTTGTTGAAGTAACCTACGCCTAAGCAGGTACTCCTGATACGGGTCGGATTATGGATTTTGGGGTAGCCAACTGGAACCCTAAATATGACCAAGATTAACTTAGCGACTAATCCTTATACGGCTTCAATTAGGTTCCGAAATATCCCCGATACGACTCAGGAACAAGCTACGGGGTCCGTCCGATACGGTCGGTATCAAGATAAAAGGATTCTTGGATTCGAGCGGTATAAGAAAATGCAATTACCTTGTATATTACCTAAATAGGAAATGAATAAAGCCCTAAGTGAAGAGCCTGACTAACCAGGAGAGTGCACTACCTTCGGGTCCTGGATTTAGCTCAAACTTTGGGATCAGTTTTTGGATGTAGAAATATAATGAAAGCTGCAATATTAGATCCTAACGCTCAAAAAAACTGAAGTTCTCGACATTTTTAGGTTTA
>JAYJLV010000046.1:1614406-1631247 GCA_036873485.1 Torymus texanus | reverse complement strand
TTGGAGTATAAACAAGTTTTAATATGGCATATCGGCGTCTCTGGTGAGAACCACGGCCATAAAAAATACTACTACTATATACGTATATCCGGAAAAAAACTTACAATATACAAAACAGAGGCAAAAACTAGCTGGCTTTGCAACAAAAGTTGTACTTAAATATTTGAGAAAAAATTAAGAAGTTTTCGATTTTCTTTTTAAATAGACTTGCAACTAGCAAGAAATTGTGATGAACGTTTTTAGTAGCAAGTATTTAAGAAAGTATCGTTTTTCATTTTAGATAAACAATATACTCAGTCAAACTCGTTTCAATAGACCCGTTAAAAAAATATAAGGAACAGATACAGAAATACCATGGGATAGTATATCTATATATCTGAGTAACAGCGGTTATTCTATAGTTGGTTAGGTCTTATTATAATTGAAGTACAGATGAATATATACTTCTATGCGGCACTTGACTATCTGCATATCATCTCATAATAATTAATATTGATGCATAGTTACTGTTACATATACATATGTTCGTATGTTTCACGAATAATTCTGTAATGTGCAGTTACCCTGCTCCTGAAAATGCTATATTAGGCCCTTTAGAGCTACCAGAAAAGTAACACTCGATTTTAAAAATTTTTTCATGAAAAAAAATTTTTAGAGTGTTTTTGTATGTTCTAACACGTATTGAACGATCTTCTTTGTGGTTATGATCCAAAACCATGGTAAAAATACGAAATAAATGTTTCTAATTTAATTTTAGAGCATTGCCTAATGCAAAAGAGGTAGTTCTGACAGGAAAATTTAAAGATATAGAAAAAAATTGAAAAAAAAGTTTTTATAAACACTTACTTATGTGCCAAAAACATGGGAAAAATGCTTAAAAAATCGGTTTTTCGAATTTTGAAAATGTTCCGGCTCGAAAACGTAAATTCGGACACCGTCATTTGAAAGAACGGGAAAAAATACACAAAAAATCATTATTTAGAAGTTAGCCAAAAATTACGTACATAACCTAAAAAATCATTGAAAAATTTTTCCTTAGCTCAATTTTTATTTAAAAAATCTGAAAAAAATCAAGCTGTGTTCTTACTTAATAACACACGTCCGTGAATTTTTTCAAAGTTTTTGAAAGAAAGGGTCGAGCGGAATTTTTTTTTTTTAAAAAACACGTTTTTTAGGTTAGGAGACGCAAATCATCACCTAGGGAGCTGAAAATTTGGCTAACGAGGTGTTTAACTATGTACTTTCGAATGGTCAATTCCAAATAAAAATCCAGGTGAGTGCCATTTTTGACCTTCTTATCCCGTTATAGCCTTTACCTTACTCTTTTATATTCAATTATTGATATACACTGTCAGAGGAGCAGTCAAAGTGAATCATTAATTTATTGATTATTTATAATAACATATACTAAATAAATTTGTTTAACTTGTAATGTTTGTTTAACTATATATAAACGTTGATAATCACCATTCAATTAAATTATCAAAGAAAAAAATGCAATTGCTTAAGTTAATTATTATAAACAATTTCCAACATTTTAACAGTTTTGGAGCATGATATAAAAATATTATAAAAATTCTTAAATATCTTATTATTCATGACCATATAAGTACTTGTTTCAACGAATACAATAGAGCGTTTGACAGTTACATGTCAAAAGTATTTATTTCAATTCATTGATAAAATAAATCTTGCCGGCTACAACAGAAATAATAAACACTACGTAAATGGCAACGAAAAAACTTACCTATATGTTTATATCACAGTCAAAATTCTCGAACTGGTTTACGAGACGCGACTACGTTATATTCTAGACTCTTCACATCTGCCACTGTGTGTTTAACGTACTCCGCATGTCTTCTGGTTCTGCTCCGTACGGCTCTACTCTTCAAAAGGTGTCGAGTGCTGTCGCACTGCTATACGGGAACTGGTTCGCGCCTCGGAAATTCGAGTCATGAATGAATCTTCCTGTTGTACACACTTATAAAGCGTCCGAGCCAAACTCCAGACTTTATAAAGTCGAATCTGACGATCGTATAATTGAACGCGCACGCAGTATAGGACTAGCGCATTATTATATATACTGGAGGACGACGGAGCAAGCGCGGGTATACTACTGTGCGCGTTTCCCGTTCGGTTTTTTCGAAAGCACCTGCTGAAGCCTCGACGCGCACGGCGATTGGTCGAGGAGCGCGCACCCCCCTATCAGCCGCTAGCCGCACACATGCTCACGCGGCTCCGAAAGATCCTCGCCATCTCCAGTGGCGGCGCGCGAGCGCCTGCGAGAAAGAGAAATTACACTCATCTCCAGTTTACTATACAGGATATCTACAGTTTAGTGGCGCACGAGAGGAGAGAGCAAAAGAGAGAGAGAGAGAGAGATAGGGAGAGGAGGAGAAAAATTCAATATGGCCGATGTTTTGTTTGCGGGAGAAGATGGTTAAGGGCCTGATACCCCGTTCGGCGAAGATGCGCGCTAGATAGTCCGCGGTCAGCGGCTTCCCGCACTCACGCGCGACCGGCCCCGAGGAGTCGCCGCGCCGGCGCCGCCACCGCCGCGAGCTTGTGCCAGGTGGCAGGCGCAGTGAGGTAAGGGCGCGTCTCCAGACAGCGCGCGCGAAGATTACGCGAACGAACGGCCGGCCGGCCCCTCGACGACGTTGCCAGTCGCGCGCTCGGAAGTAACAGACGGGCGTCCGCGCCCCAGAGTCACGGGCGGGATGAACGCGACCAGCCTCTACGTCTCGACCTGTCGGTTGATCCTGCAGGCCGACAGCGAGGATCCCAACTCCTGGACGGACCTCTACAGGCTCGTTCCCTACCTGCGCCAGAGCCTTAGCTGCACCGTCTGCTCGAATTTGTTGATCGAGCCTCACACACCCACGGAGACCAACTGCCAGCATCACGTGTGCCGGGCCTGCCGGGGCGGCCGCAAGAAGCTCAAGCCGTCCTGTGGCTGGTGCAAGGACTATGACAAGTACGTCGAGAATGTTCAGCTGAGGATACTGCTGCAGTGCTACAAGAAGCTCTGCGAGTACCTCACCAGCACTGGCATCTACAGGTGCCTGGTCCTCGCTGTCTCCAGCAGCAACACTAGCAATGGCATGCCCTGCCTTGGCGCCAGCTGCCTTACCGAACTCATCAAGGAGGGCGCTGGATTTAAGGATGAGTTCAAGAGCAATGCCGGACTCTCAAAGTCAGCCTACAGCATTTTGCCCTGCGTTTACACCACTAGTACAACCTCTACCCAGACAGCTGCTAGTAATCCTGTCGTTCCTCAGGCTGATCCTTTGGCCACTCAGGAACCACCAGCTGCTATCAAGACTGTATCCAATGGCTCCTCTATTTACTCTGTGATGTATGCTGGCTCTGGAAACAAAATTACAATAAAGAGAAAAGCAGCCGCCTCTGAAGAGGTGGAAGGTGTGCTGCAGTCCGAGATGGACTCACAGCAGCCCCAATTGCAGCCTCTCTCTCAATCACAGGTCGGAGTTGTTAAATGTATACCAGCTTCTCAATTAACCTATACTCAATGCCAGCCTAAGAAAACTCCAAAAAGTAGCAAAGTAAGTTTCAAAAGATCTGTGTAGCACATCATTCTTTATTTGTTACATTTATTCTTACACTACTTTTAGTTTTTTATGCAGAATCAAATAAATAAATAATTTTTCCAAAGTTTAGCTTTTGTTGTAACAAGTTCAAAGAAAAAATTTATTTTGATTCAACAGGTTCATCATTATTCACATAAACAGATCTTATGATCTTTTACATCAATTATATCTTAACATTTTATATAAATATACTATTAAACATGGAAAATGTTAGTTTCTCATGTTAAATTTATTTATTTATTATTATTATTATTACTAAAATTTATATAATATAATTTTACAGAATGCAAAACCCATATTGAGCTAACTTAGTTACCTACATATAAATTACTGAAACACTTTTCTGTAACTTAAAAAAATGAAACTTTTTACGTTTTATTCAATGTCAAGAATATAAAAAATTATTAATGTGTAAAAGCATCTTTTTATAAATAATTTTCTTTAATTATCCCAGGAATCAAATCAAATTCTAAATTATTGTTCATTTTTAGAAGCCAAGGTCAAGTTCCACAAGGAGTAAAAGAAAAGGGTGTAGATGTGGAAATGCTACTGCCATACCTGGAAAATTAACATGTTGTGGACAAAGATGTCCATGTTATGTTGAAAGCAAACCTTGCCTTGAATGTAGATGCAGAGGGTGTCGAAATCCTCATACTCGGGATGGATACAAGGTATTAGTGATACTATTTATAGTTTTAAAGTAATTACAAATTTCAAATTATTTACATTGTCATTGATAAAGTATTATCTATCTACCATATGTAAGTGAATGATGATTTATGAAATATGTGACAGTACAAATAAAATATAAGATACTCATTAACTTTATGAAAGCATTATTTTAAATATTTAAATTATTAAAAATTATAAAAATATTATATTTTACTTATTTTGTTAGAAATAATGTATAAAGTGCATTATTGAAAGTATATATATCTATTTTTTTAGATTCGCCCACATATACCAGAACTTCACAACTTACAACTACAACTATCCAGTCCTCTTGACTGTGATAGTTTATCAACTGATCCACTTGGCTCTGTACAGCAATGTCTGTCAGTCTCACCACCAACCATTCAAGTTCTTAATGTATATTCAACGCCAAGGTTAGAAATTGACAGTGTATCTCAAAATCTGCCAGCAGCATTACTTGTTGGTGAAGATGCAATGGCTAGTACAGAAAGTGAAGCTGAAGATAGTGATATACAAATTGATGTGTGACAGCACGTTTAAGTGCAAAAAATAGAACTTATGAAAAGTGATTTGTAAATTAAAGGATAAACATTGCTACGCCGTGATTCATTGCGATATGTCAGAAAAGATGTATCTATTATTAAGGTCACATATGATTAGCATCTTTTTCACATTGTAAAAAAAAATTTAAGTATCCATTTCGTTTACAGGTAATATTTATACAATTTTTTTAATCACAATTCCTGCCAGTCATTCTCGACGTAGTTGACTTTATATTGCGCTTTATATTTTGAAAAATATAAAGCAACTGTGAAATAGTTCCCAAAGTCATTTATAAAAAAGAAAAAGTAGACCTTTTCATAAACGGTCTTGAATAGTTTGAAAAAGTTCAAATGTGTATAATACACTTCAATAAATATTACAGAGAACTGAAAAGAGTTAATATTTTACATGCTGTAAATGAGCTTGTTTGTAAGTGTAGTGATGTACTAATTATCAATTAACATCAAAAAGATCTGCAATTTTTAATTATTCCATCATTTGATGGACGAAAAATATTAAATCATAGTGTTCGAAATTCTTTTATTATACCTATACTAGTAATCTGGAGATTGATTCATTTTTGCCTAAAATTTTCTTAGGTAATATTGTAAATATGGTTATAATAACAGAATCTAATTTTATTAAAAATGTATAAATGCTATCTTATCAAAGACTTTTTAGAATATATATTTTAAGGGTAAGGTCGTTAAGGCACTTTGTCATTGACAAAGTTTTAAAAAGTGATGTCAAGTCACAGCTCGATCTTGACTGGTTGAGGTACTTTGATAAAGCGCATTAACTATTCTCGAGAGATCTAGTACAAAATTAAGTTAATCAATGTGTAGAAAATTTGAATGAAAGAAAAAGAAAAAACAAAATCGACTTTGTTAAATGATTTGTTACTCCGTGTAATCTATGTTTACAAATGTCTGAATAGAAATTGATCAGAAAAGAGCTATTTTACATACCGATTGTTTTTTTTATATATTGCATGCAAATAAGTCTTACATCGGTTTGCCATTTTGCAAAATGGATACATAGGGAGACTGTTGTGGTAGGAAAAATTGAACAATACAGTGCAGATTAATTTTTAATGATATTTTTATTACAATTAAAACGTGATCAGTCATTTTATAAACGATACAATCGCCTGAATCCAATAACACGAATATTGCGTTGCGCAGACTGATAAAAGTTACCTGCGTAAAAAGGATTATATTTTACAGAACTCAATGTGTTGAGTTACAATTTTAATGATTGTACGCAAATGCGCATGTATAAAATTATGCTTTCCTCTGAATATTGTTCAAACTAGACAGTCTTTCATTTTACTATTAAAGAATAATGTCAATCTCAAAATTCTCTGCTATATGTACGGACATTTTGCGACTAATGAATATGTATAACTCACTGACTGATACTTGTATTGCTTTTATGAATTAAGCTAAATAATTTTTACTATATGTAAAAGTATTTGCATAGCGTGTCCAATCATCTTGGAAAATACGGATCATCTTTTTTCGGAGCACACCGATATAGCCTCTCAATGAGAGATGCTTCATTCATTTCAAGAAATGGCCGTGCGTAAATCCAAATCTTTTAAAATCTAGAAAAGAAATTTAATCTTAATGAGTTTTTTTAAATAAAGCAATTTAATGTTGAAATGTGTCTAAATTTATTTAATTTCCTTAATTTGTACTTAAATTCAATAAACTTGCAGTATTAAATCATAATTTTATTACTTCACTTTTCCTTCAAATAATAATAACAAAGTTTATTTTCTTTATTACCAGATAAAATAATATTTTTTTCTTATAGTATTATAAACGTTCTATCGATCACACTTCATATATAAGTTGGAAATTCTAACAATTTAAAAAAAAATTAAGTCGTTTGTTTTTTTAATTTAAAATTTTAATTTTATTTGAAAAATTTCTCATATAAATTTGTTATTGCATCTCCCGTTTCAAATGTATTTATTAAAAAATGTTTACTCTGTCCTTACCATTTATAATCAAAATAAACTATATGCAGGAGGGAATTTCCATGGAATACTTGTATTAACGTGTTGTGCTAAATATTCCCATCCTAAAGTTTTTGCAATTTCGATGATTTTTTCATCAATTTCTTTGACTGGTTTATCTTCATAATATCTCGTTAATAATTTCAAATATCTGCCATAATGTTTATTTAGATGTGCATGCCATAATGAAAGGGGGATGACCTACAAATTTATTGATGATTAATCATTGGTCATTTTAAATTTAGTAATAAACAATAAAGTTATTTAAAATTATAAAAATCAAAATAGTATTATTGTACAACTTACTTTGGTATCGGTAGCCTCAGCAAATTTCTGAGCATCCCTCCATAGCCTAGTGACACTATCTGACAAAACTTTAAGATTCTCTTCGTTATCATTTTTCCTCTTACCATGTACGCATAGGCGAGCTAGTGCACAGCCTTTCTTAACTAAAGCATCGACGAGGCAGTTTTTCTGCTTATCCATTGTGGATTTGATTTTGACAGCATCTGGCCTCTGATCACTTTTCAAGCCGTAATAAGCTAAGAGTTTGTCTTGATCAATAGCCTTAATAACTTCATCAGCGATACCGATTATCTGGTTTGAAAAGTTAATAGCTGCTTCTGATAAATCATCGTGCGGCACGTGTCGCGGTGCATCACACGAATCCAATGACATAAGCATGGCAGTGTGTATCGGTAAATGGTCCGGGAAAGTGGATTTCAATTCCTGGTAGAGCTCATTTGTATGTTCACCGGGTTCTAAATAACAGAAGTAAAATTAAATTAAAAGACTCATCAAGAAGCGCGCCCGCACTCCGAAGAACAGAATTACTACAGAATAATGTAAAAAGGGTGACATATTTTCTACAATCTAAAAATGCTATTAGATTATTTATAGAGATAAAAATAGATTAATCTTAAAAATGATCTGTATTGTGTTACATTTTATAAAGAGAAATAATATAGGGAATTTCAATGTCATTCGGAATATAATAACGTCTATAAAAGGTTACTAAATCTGAATAAGAGTGGATAAAATATGAAGGTAATAAATTCTCAGTAATATTTATTCTTTCCATTATATTTAAGGATTCATAAATTTCGTAACACAACAATAAAAAATTATACACACACATGTTAACTTACAAACATAAAATATTAATATTTGTCTAACATCTTAAAGAAATGCTGGAAGTCAAGGATTCAGTAATCACATTTCGGACATTAAAAAAAAAAAATTCAAAGGGAATTCAAAAAACTTACTGAGAGGTGGAGCTTTATGTTGTACGATGTGCCAAAAAATAAAATAAATTTTATAAGTTGACGAAATAAATAAAATATATAAATTTAAGTTTATTTAAAAATTTAAATTGATACAATTGTATCATAATAACTAAAAAATTAACATTTAAAAATGTTACTTACCAAGCTTTGAAAGCCAATTGCACTTGAGGTCACGTAGAGATTCGCTATATTCGTCCCATTTCGTTGTCTTTTCTTTATCTACTTTATTATTTTGGCTAATGGGTTTCTTAGCTGGTTCCGAAAGTACAAATTTAAACGTATGTACATCAACCTTTTTGCCAATTTCGTCTTTGCAGAAAGTTATTGTTCCTTGAAGATATGAACCTAGTGAAGCTCCTTTCGAAATTCTTTTAAAAAAGAGAGAGAAACGTAAGTTTTGTATTAAAATTAAATAAAAAAAAAACAAACAAACCATAAATCAATTTAACTATGAAATATATAAAATGCATGTACAGTTTATAAGAAAGCCTTATGATATAGAGCTACAAATTATAAAAGTATACACAAAAATTAAAAAAACAATTCTTCTAAATGTTAGTTTTTAAGATAAAAAAAATAATATAGTTATGATATACTACATGCTATAAACTAAAAAATGTGCCGCAGAAGCATCTAAAAGAAAAAATATTAATTTGAAAATAATTTACTGTAAAAGATTTTCCTCTTTGCATTGTTGCAAAGCAGATAGCTATGCCAAAAAACGATAAGAAATTAATATTACAAACTCACATGTTGTCAGTGCTGTGTTGCAAAATAGAAAATAAAAAAAAAAATAAATCAGTGTAATGATTATATTAAAACTTATATTAACTCTTTAAAATTAAAATTTTTATTAGGTTGTACAATGTTACTCATAGTACTACTATTAAATGTTGTCTTAGTAGGCCAAAAAAAGTATAATAAAAGGCTTGCTAAAACTAGAAATGAAATTTGCGAATGTGTCCCTCTCATAATTATAAATAATTAATATCTTAACAAAGTTTAGATGTAATATAAAAGACTAGTTACAGTAGTAATTAAATACTTACTTGCTTTCATTAGCTAAAGGTGCAATATACAACGGCATAATATGGCCAGGCGGTATAGATGCAGCTACCATTTTTTTACCGCCAATGATGGCTTGTGACTGGCTGGCAAAAACATCAAGAGAAATTTGAGAGCCGAGTTTTTGGGTAAGCAGTATAGGCATTTCTGTTAATCTGTCAAGTAATTCTTTTTTCTCGTGACGCACTTGCATTTTTAAAGTGTAATCGCCTTTTTCAATTTTCGATAGAACATACTAGGATAAACAGATAGTATAAGTAATTTTTATTCATAATTATTAGCCTAGTTATTTTAATGGTTTACAAAATAATGTTTATAATACTTACTTTACTTGGATAGGCATCTCCGCAGTAAATCAGTTGTTTGTTAACATTATATATCATCCACCTCTGACATTCGTATTCGTTCTCATAGAGTAAATCACTCAGTAGAGCAGCATTAGGTGTTATTTCTGTGGCCTTTGCAATGTGGAATGTATATGTTAGTTGCAACTCTAATATTTGACGGGCAGGTGGAATGATGTCACGGGCCCGTAGTGGTCCAATTTTCGAATCAATGGGTCTGAATAAATAAAGATTCATATATAAAAAACAGAAATTTAGTAAATTATTATAATCAATATTTTAATAGTTTACTTCAAGGAAAATTGTTTATTAACTAGAAAATAAAAAGAAAAAGAAAAATAAGAAAATGTTTTTTTTTTAGATAAATTCACACATATGTTCATTTTTCTTGGTATTATAGGATACAATTAATATTTCATAGGGGTAATGTCATTAATACACATGATGAAAAAGATATATGAAAATAGTATTACGGACGAATTCATTTAATATTAATATAATACTTTGTAAGTTAATTAAGACTTCTCAAATACCTTAGGACTTGAACTGAGTGTTTAAGAGAGATACTTGGCACCACCTCTTCACTTCTTAACGAACTGCGAAGTTCCAATCGGTGAATACCGTCTCCAGATTGCATGGTTAGGTCTCCATTTATTAAACGAACTCCATGGAATTCGATAGTATAATCGATGAGTATGTCGCCTAAATTCGCCCAATATTTAGCAATAGTTACTTCCAAAATTAAGCCACCCTGAACAGCGAAACCTTGAATAGTTTCTGATTGAGACGTAATGTTCAGCATTTTATTGAGTTCTAGAGTTTTAGTTGATAAACGAGGTTTCACTTGCATTGTGTGCATGACAAATCGACCAGTCTTATCTTTTTCAGAGCTTTTCAGTCTTAAAACTGTAAAATATTATAATTTATCATTCTTGTATTCTTTGAAAATAGTATACCAAAAATTTTTAATCACCTGCCCATGTGGCATCATCGGGCACGAGTATGAAATGTCTCTGAATGGTATTTGGTTTGAAAAGGACGTTTGTAAAACTGAGATCAGGAAGAGGTGCAGTTTTAGGAATCGTTGATGGCTGCACTACAGTGATTGGTATGCGGAAAATAGGTCCTTTATCCACATTTGTTACATCGTAAGCTCGAATACTGTTAAAAAAGTAAAATAAATTACAATATTGTGAAAAAAAAACAATAAACAAATTTTGAGTACAAAGTTATTTCTGTTATATATACCTGGTAAAATGAACACCTTCTGGTAATGAAGTGGCATCTACTCTAATCGCGAAAGCTCGTGGCATGTGCATTAAATCGAAATGAGTTGGGGCATGAACCCATGATGCATCACATACCAAGACAAGTCTTAGATTAAAGTTAATTTTACGTGCAGGATCTATTGAAAAAAGAAAAAATTAGAAAATTGTGAAAGCAAAAAATAAATAATAAATTTAAAAAAATAGTTGATATTGATGGTGAAAAAATTCATGTAAATATTTTTTATAAATAAGAGAAAGGAATTTCAACTGTTGTAGGAATAGAAGAAATAATATACTGATTCAAATAAAAAAAAAATCAAGCAAAATGCAATACTTATATATGTCTAGCTGTGTACTTAATAATATATATATATATACATACCGACATTTTCGCTATCCAAAAAATTCGGCTCTACAGTTATAGCATAATCTTTAGGACGATCAATAACTCCAGCTCTTAGATGGATACCCTTAGCATTATTTGCACCGCAAGTAATAGAAAATCTGACATCTCTTTCGGGACAAGATGCAGTAGAAGTAAGATTTTCGAAAGCTCGTTCTACTTGCAAAAGACCTGATCCTTGTGCAAACGGGTCAAGTGTATCAACAAAATGTGCAGTGTTTTCGAGAGCTCTTTTGATACTGTATGGTGAGTAAGTAAGACCTCTTGCAAGAAGACCGGAAATAAGGACGGCTAAACATATGCAAATTATATTATATTTCTATGGATACTTTTTCATGTTAATATTAATCTTAAAGTTCTTAACTTACCTACTGCACCTGTCACATGTGGACTTGCCATACTAGTCCCATTAAGTAATTGACACTTTCGTAATGTAAAATTTGGCACACTAGTAATGGCACCACCAGGTGCACAAACACTAATACCATAACCACCATCAGTCATTGGTCCTCTTGAAGACCACGTGAAAGGCATACCAGGCATTTTTTCTCTTAAAGAATATTCAGCCATCATCATATCAGGCGATACATATGCACCAACGCCAATAATACTGTTGGAATTGATGTCTGGAGGTGTATCTATGGATAATTTAATAAATAGGTAAATTAACAGAAGTATCATGAAACTGAAGCAAATATTAAATTTAAATAACTATGGTAGAGGCTGTTAATTGTGGTGGATACTGTTATGAAGGAAAAGCTGTACCAAATTAAAGGTTTGGTAATATATGTACCAAGTTAAAGATCATTGAATTAGGTAGTTCTCGCCCATAAAATTATATTAGAAGTATCAACTTTGATATTATCATCTTATGTAAAAAAATAATTAGGGGTTTTCCATATAGAGAGCCTCTCCCCTATTAATTTATAAGAAAGTGATCATTTTAAACTTACTAATTGTACACAATGCTGGACCCATGTTTCCTGCAGATGTCACCCATGTTACACCATATTTATCAATTACTTCATTCATAAGTTCTCCTATTCTTCCTGCATTGGCCCAATGTGCACGCTCTCCATAACTCATGTTAATAGTATGTACCTTATCTTTATATGACATAACTTTAATCATTGCTCTTACAATTGCACTACCCGTTTCCATAGTACTGATGCGAGCATCTCCAATGTTTAAAGATATAATTTGAGCACCAGGTGCCACACCATTCAATTCTTTGTTCTCAGGAAAACAACCAGCAGCAATAGAGGCTACATGAGTTCCATGTTGTGCTATAATTCATCAAAAAATTATAATTATAATTTTTGTCAAATTATTTTTCATATATTAAAATACTGTTTAAAAATAACAAGCGTATATAATTTTCAATCTATTTGGATTGTTAATAATATTTATTGATTTTTAAAGTAAAGAATAAAAAACGTGATACTGGGTGAAATCTATGATAAAAACCAATGAAATAAAAATAAAATAAATTGTGTTTGAAATTACTTACAACAAAGACTGACTATTTCTAACGTGTTGCCATCATCATGCACATTTATAGAAATATTTAGTTGATCTTCTTGAGTCAATGGTGCATATTCCCTTGTTATTGAATATTCTCCAAGTAATACACCATTTTCCAAATCTCCTTGTTCAGATGTATCAATGCAAGCTCTGTAATTTTATTTTTTATATTTATCATTAAATATGTATTTATTGACAAATCTAATTATAATATATGCATTAGTTTACATATTTCTAAATAATTTAAAATTTGTACTTAATATTTACCTCCATACTCCACCATCATGGAAAACAACACAATCATATGTGGGACCAACATCCTCATATTTTTTTTCTAAGCTTGTTAGATATTCTACACGAGCTTCGAGTTCTTCCTTTTCTAATTTTTCTGCCTGTGTATTCAATTGTGGATGTTTTGCTTCAAATTCCTAAAGACAAATAAGTGCATGTTTATAAATTGACACATTGCAGAACCACATTGATGATCTTGAAGATGAAAAAGGAATTGTAATTGGCACATCAGACAAGGAGGTCAATGTCTTTGCTCAATTAAAATTGCCAAATATAAATATAGTGACAGGTATAGCTAAATGCATGCTATTGTGAAATATGTCCTAAATTATTATTTTATCAAGATCATCATTGAACATTTAATAGTTTATAAAATGAATGGTGCTATGTTATTAAAACATATTTCACAAAAGGTATTTCAATCGTAAAGCCTTTAATTCTGACTATCATTCACTTTTAAATGAAAGCTTGTTTATCAAAGCTTTTAAGATTAAAATGATTTGCAGTAGCATATTATGAATTATAGAATATAAATAGATTAATATTTCAACTGAACAAGACAAACATATAAATTATCAAAGTTAAGTAATGAAATATTTGTAACTGGAAAAATTAAAAATATTGACAATTTATCAAAACTTGATTTTATCTCAACTCACTTGTAATGCTCTTGTGGATTCTATCAAAGCAGTCTTATAGCCTTCATCCCAAAACTTCTTCTTTCTACTTGGTTCAATTCTTTCACGCAATTTAGATGGATAAAGTGTAAAAGAATTTTTGACACCAAGATGATATTCTCCTGAAGGATTCTGCCATGCATTTGGGATCTAAATGATTAACATTAAAATCTTGATTAGTTATCAATTCATAGAACTATATAAAATAGAAAAGAATAATAAAAAGTGAAATAGTATGAAAAATTGTTTAAGCAACTTATTTTTCATGAATTTCAACTGTATTAATATTTTTATAATATTAGAAAAATATATAATTCTTAACTATTAAGTAATTTTTTCATAAATAAAAATAAAACAGACAAAATGAAACTACTCTCAAACAAAGTACATTATTATTAGAATGTGTGAAAAATTGAATAACTCACCTTCAACCTGCGTCCAGTGATACCTGTTAAATACCCATCTATTGTTTTCACAACTTTACTAGTGTCAACATCACCCAATCCACTGCAATCAAACCTCTCAATAATCTTGGGCTTGCCATCAGATGTAACCTTTAACGAGATAATTAAAAGATAAAAATTACAGAAGTAATTAGATACGTAGTGGAAGGCAAAATGACTAGGTGTTTTTGAAGGCTCTCAAAATGGCTCCTTCAAAACAGAAGTGATCCGCGAAAAGTTCACAGCCGCTTGGTACTTTCGAAAAGGAAAAGTCGACACTGAACGGGGCCTTTCGAATGTAGCGCAAAAGGGAAATAATAAAAACAGGATTCAGAAAAAGACGATACCTGCAATCCGGGCGCTCCGGGGTCGATGCCGGAGTCGAAGATGGCCATGATCGTACCCCGGCCATCGTATTGAGGATACTTGGCGAGGAACTGCGTGACGCCCGTCTCCTTCTTGGGCAGCAGGCCCCAAACGGGGAAGTTCAAGTCGAGGCCACCCTCTGCCATGATTCTGCCTCTGGGAAGAACTCTTGGCTCCTCTATCCCTCCTAGTGCTTATATAGCTTTGTCTCGCACCTCTTCTCTGATCCTCTATCTACTACACCTCCTATCTTATACTGCAGGCGCGTTCGGCTGCTCGCGCGGCGAGCGACTGACTTTTTGGCACTGCGCGCCGTGCAGCTGTGCGACTCCGATCTTTCCGTCTCTCTTTCTCGCTGGCTTTATCGTGCGGCGTCGCGCACGGGGGTGGCCCTGGCTTGCTGCTGCTATCTCCTCTCTTGTCCTTCTTTGTTCGCACCTACTGCTGCGAGCGTCGACGTCGGGAACATGCAGGTTAGGGACGGAGCAGCCGTCTCTCTCCTCTTGCCTCGTCGTCGTGCGCTCTGCAGCTGCTGTGCGCGTTGCTCTCTGCTCTGGTCTATCTGGCGCCTATTCGCGCGGTCAGTATGATGTTTTTACGCGAGTCGTCCGTAAGTATATGCCGTGTACCGCCGGTGTCGTCAGCCTCGTCTCTCTCCTCCTCGGATTCGCGCGTGTTCTGATTCTCTGTATGCCAGCGTGGCTTTGAAAGTTTTGCTGATTTTGTACACTTAAGTAAGTACCCACCTGCGCGCGGCACACGCATGCGTTATAAGCCCCGCGGGGTGGCTGTACGGTCCACTGCGCTGTGATGTGGACCTTTAAATATTTCTATTGTATAGAAATTTAAAGAGACAGATGAATACAATTATTATCCGATGTAACGCCGTGTTTGATTAAGCAAACCCCAACATGAGCGTTAAACATTTGTTTATAATTTTAGATTATATACATAACGTTTTAAAATCTCGTTTGTCAAACCAATAAACCAAAACAAAGGCTGAGCAAACACAATGATATAATACGGATAATTGTTTGACGATTTTTCATTTATTGCAAGTCATCGTTTTCTATTTAAAGTTCTCTAGGACATTGAAATTTAGAGATGCCTATAATATATATATATATAGTATTTTTTGTTATTCTAATTCAATTTTGAGTTTTTATTGATTTTAATTGCATTTCATTTAAAATAGTTTGTCCAACAATGGATGACAAAGATAATAAATGAAAATTTATAAATGATGAAGATAGAAAAGAAATAGTTAGACACTTCCCTATTGTTTCGTTTTTTTCATTTATTATTTTTGTCATCCACTGTTTTATAACGTAATGTAAGTAAAATTCAACTGAAATCGGTAAGAAAAACTAAAAATTGGATTATTAAATAATGAACAACTCGATCGTGAAAATAGTGATGAAAATAGCAACGTGAACGCTGTAATGTAAGATATATATCAAGAAGCACGCAGTTGCGCTCCGAAGGCAAATTAGAGTTACGAAGCCTGAGGACGCACTGTGCTATGTAAATGAATATTATCGGGGATGTATCGTGAATGCAAATGAATATCGACCTTAAAAATCAAGCTTCTTCTTGTATAATATATAAGAAAAAAATAGTGTCTTATATGTATTTACGTCGAATGAGTATTTTATAAAGAAGAAAAACGAGCTCAAAGTACGATTTTTGCCGAACTTTAGAGCGTACAACCCAAAAAATTTATTTTAATATCGCTATAAAAAAAAATAAATTTAGTCCCATCACTCTGGAAATTTAATAGAGTCTTCGTATTATCATACTCTTAAAAAAAACACTTACAAAAAGTGTGCTAATCTTTAAAAAAACTTGTGAAACCTTAAATGTGAGCGTACACCAATTTTTAGAAATTTTTTAATTTTTTAATTTTTTCAATATAAAAACAATAACTTCATGTTTTCAATTTCTAGTCTCATACGTTCATTCTACACTAAAAATCTTAAAAAATGAGATGCCCGGAATGCGTGTGCCTCAAAAACTTTCTTGGTAAGAACACTTTAAAAATGGTCTGGTCCGTGGGTAATTCCTTCGAAAAAACAATATTTTCGAGTGGCACACTTAAGGGACGTTTAGAAAGGCTAACAACTACGTTGTAATTTCGTTTTTATGCTATTTCGGATGGTCTCATTACATGTTTAAATTGTGTTTAGGTATCCCTGGTAGAAAATTAACCATTTTCGTTGGTTAACATATGCTAATCAAATGGAAGCATTTTCGACCTAAATAAATTTTTAAACATTATTGAAAGTACTGAAAATTATAATCATA
>JAYJLV010000046.1:1576246-1595464 GCA_036873485.1 Torymus texanus | reverse complement strand
TTTCTTTATTTATTGTTACCTATCAAATTTATTTACAGAACTTGTCTTTGTTAATAATATGATATATTATAGTTTTACCTTCACAGTTAGAATCATTTATATAGTTTCTTCATTATTTGAACAATCATCATTATTTATTTGCAAGTAACATAAATAATATAATAATATTTTTTTATTATAAAATAAAATTCATGAGGTATAACTTCATAAATAAATATAATAGGTATTGAGTTTTTTCTATTTGCGTATTTATTTGAAACATTAATAATGTTTCAAAAATAATTAGTAACCAAATATAAAATTTAAATCATCAAAGAGTCGGTCTGTTCGTCTTTAACCTATGACTATAAAGTTTATAGATTTCGGACTGCGAATATTTTTTCGTCAGCCTTTGGCATACGGCATACGGCATTCGGCATGCAATGTGGAGCGGCTGTTAACGCTTAACGGCTTAATCGACGAAACGTTCCCACATTCCTATTGGTCAACTCGGCGACCATTGCAGAAGCGCTTTTCTGCTCCCAGACCCCGACACCCCGAGCTGGGTCGTAACACTATATATACAGCACCAACTGTTGACTTATATCGTCATAGAGTGTATAAGCCAGCGTTGCGGCAGCGATTATTTCGTTGACGTTAGACCGCACGTGCGTTTGTCGTTATTACGTTTGCCTCTAGCTTCGACTTCGACAGTTTTTATGGAGTTGCCCGTTGCTGTATATATAAGTACATAGTATAATGCACAGTGGTCCAAGATTTAGACAGAACTTGCCGAATAATTGCGCTCATCTGCTCATCAGCATTGCCAATTGATGGATAGATCACCTACATTTGTAAATAGAATTGCCACAATCAGATACTTGTATATTATTGAGGAAATAGCTTGAAGTAAAGAAAAAGATGAAAATCAGTTCACAATTTGTAAATTATGAATATTGAATTGTTGTAACAAAAAATGAACCTCGTTAATTCATTTTAATAAATGCGTTGTTATAAGGTTAGGATAGGTTAAAACACGTTTTTGTACATGTTTTGTGCCGGGAATCTGTAAAGAAAAAAATGAAAACAAGAAAAAGGCATTAAAATTTTATTGGAATCATAAGTGATTCTTCCTTTTTTTCAATAAAATTCTGTTCAACAGAATGAATATGAAAATGTCAAGTAATCTTATTCAAATAGTGATCGATGAAGTTGCTTTAGAAGGCTTAGATGGGATAACATTAGAAGGTATATTATTTGCTACATTAAAGATTAAATATAAATTTTTTAATATTTGAGAAAAAACAATTATTCTCTTAATGAAATTTCAGCATTATGGCAACGATTAGGTATAAGACTTCACAATTCTCTTCCTCTTAAAACTTCTTTTATGGAGCAGACTTGGGAAATATGTTTGGAAATATCTGGCTTTTCTTTTTATGAGTTAGAAACCCCTAGAGAAAAGCTTATTATTTTTGATCTCTATGAACTTGAATATTTGAACACAGATAAAGTAAGTATTTACAATTTTTATATCATTTATCTTTTATATGTTTTGTTATTATAATTTGCTTTTTAATTTAGAATTTTGAACCAAAAGATATTTACCCACATTGTCCTGTTGAAGATACAAAGCTTAATATCAAGGGTTCATGCTCAACATATAATACAAGAACAAACATTTCTGATACAATTAAAAGTTTAAGTCTATCAGAAGTTGAAGAAAAATATGGTCAAAAATTGGTTATTGTTGCTTCACAACCCTTAAGAGAAAAATCATTAATACAAGGTGGTGTAAGTTCAAATCTCCAATTAACACTTATACATTATTGTCTCCTAGAAAGAATTGGTAGATCACGCCATATAGGAGAAGTAACAATAAAGAAATCGAGTAAAATTAAAGAGGATGCTAAAGCTTTATTTTATATAAGGAAAGGTTTACAAGATCGTGGATTGATAAAAAAACAAGTTTACTTTCAAGGAAATACTGGACCAACTTATAATGGATTGAATACTGGTACTTTAATACATTTAACTAGGTTTTTTAATACAAGAAAACCAAAAGTTATAATATGGGCTGAACATCTTATTAACTACTTAAAAGCCAAAGAAAATTATGCAGCTGAATATAATGAAGTTAAGAATGAATTAAATCTAGATTATTCATTTAAAAAGTTTTTTAAAATTAATTTATTGAAAAATGTTTTTAAAACTGATGTTGTAAGTATATTAAACTTAAAAATAATACAAATAATTATACTTATGTTAGATTATTAAGTATTTTATTTATTTATTTTGTTTTCAATCTAATTATAGAGAGTACCTTACCGGTCATATTATCCAAATTCAGTAGAAAAAGAATGGCAAATTAAAAGTAATTCAAAAGAAAGAATTATCAGACTTATTGTGTTATCTAATCCAAATATAGATATAAATGATATCTGGAGAACTGAAGAAGTTAATGATGATGAAGACCATCATCCATTAGTTAAAAAAAATCAAAAGATAAATAAACCTATCTTGCAACAAGTTTATATCGCTGTGGAGAAGAAAGAATTCAAGGGTGCTAGCCAAATGGAACTTGCAGCAGAATTAGGATTTACAAAACTTATAAGTCGAACATTAACTCGTAATATTGTTAAATCTAGAGTTGTATCTACATACTTAGATGACATTGGTAGACAAAGAACATGTAAGTTTGTGTCTAAGAAATTTGATGAAAAAAGCTCCCTTAGAAAACAGCTTGAAGAAGAAATATCGAAAATAAAAGAGTTTAGTCGATCAATTCCAAATAAAAAAATAATTAAAGAAATAAGAAATAACGCTGATAAAACAAATGTTTCAAATAATATTGAAAAAGAAAATATTTTAAAACTTGAAAAACAAGATGTTTCAAATGACTTTACACCAACATTAGTGACTAATTTTGAAAAACATAATGAAAAGAATGTTGAAAATGAGAATATTTCAAATAATATTGGTCAACATAATGTAAAAAATAATGTTACAAGTGAACAGGAAACTATAGAGTTGATAAATAAAGTAAATACTTCATCCAATGAAAATACTCCAAATGATAATTTTAAATATCAAATTTTCAACATAGTCAATAATTTATTTCGAAAATATAAATTATCAAAAACTGACAAAAGGTACCAATATACATCATCTATGAAATGCAGTAAAAAATTAGTCAATAATTCTGGTAAAGAAGAAAGTAAGCAATCTAAAGAATGCAATAATACAATATTAGATAAGTTTACTGGAGGTTCTCATAGTGGTGAAACTGACATAAATCAAAATGCTGATGCATGCTCTGGAACACTGGCATCAGACGAATTAGGAAAAGATATAAACTGCAAAGATATTAATCATGAAAATTTAATAAACGAAGAAACATATTTAAATAACAAAAGTGAAACAATTGTTGATAGCGATTTTTATAAAACTATAGAAACGAAATTAGTAGTTCAAAAGCCAGATTGTAAAAAGAGATCACAAAAAACTGTTATTGTTGGTTTTATGGAAAATGTTCACAATTATGATGATAAATTACCAAGCTTATCGTATAGATTATTGCGCAGAGCAAATTTAATTATCAAAACTGTAAAAGAAAATAAAATTATTGAAGATACCCAGAAATTGATGAAGGTATGTATGTTGATTAGTTTTACACTTACTTGAAATATACCTTCTAATTCTTTTTATAAATTTTAGATTATAAGCACAGAAGAAGATAAAGAAGGTCTTGATGCTAGAATTGATAAAAATTCTTTGATTAGACTTTTACAGAAGTTGATTAAAGACAATTTTATAAAAAATATTAAATTGACTTTAAAAAACAAGAAGCAAACCATACAAAAAGTAATTAATTTTATTTGTGATCCAAGTATTGATATAAATGATTCCGTTATTCAATCTGCAGTGGAACAAGCCAAGTTAAAATTTTGTATGATGGAAGTTAATTCTCGTAACTTCAAAGTAGTTGAAAGTGTTCATAAGTCTTCTTTATCAAATATTGTACGACATAAAAAGAAACCATCAGAAGAGAAAATATCCATTTTCTACAGGGACAACGTATGTAAATTATTAAAATCTCTTTTTTTATATAAAAATAATATTTCTTATTTATTTTTAGAGCTTGGGCAAAAAATATGGATACAGTCCAAAATTCATACGCATGAAAACTATGCACATTTTTCTATATTATTTGATATATGGTCATCCTGAACAAGTTATTTCTAAAGACATTATTATTGAAAATTTGAATAAAGAGGATTCTTTTTATGATGAGTTATTGACTAACGATATGAACATTTACACCAATAACATTAATTGGAAAATGTTTATTCCACCTTTACCTAAACATAGAGGTAGATTATTTAAATAAAAATGTATACAATTGCAGTGCAATAAAAATTTACTATAATATTTAATTATAATAATCTTTATAAGATAATTAGTTAAAATATTTTTTGTTGCAGGTTACCCATTGGGATGGGCACTTATGTGCGATGTGCTTTTGCGCATCCCTCTTTCAGTTTTCGTCAAAATTCACAATGTCAATTTCGAAGTACCTGGCTTACAAGAATTTCTTGATCATCCCATAAAAAAACATCTATTAGTAAAAGATTTGCCAACATCAATAAGAAATCTACTATTTGTAAAACGCAAGTACATGTTCAACATTCATGAGATTGTCACGAGACTTTGCTACTTAGGCCTTACGCAGTTCGGCCCTCAAATGCTCAAAGAGAAAGATCAGGTCTTCATTTTTCTGAACCGACGCACCGAACTTTTAGACACGACCTCCTCTGCAGCTGGTTATCACAAGGTCGAGGACAAACCTTATCCCTTGACCAAGTTCACTTTTACTTCAATCGGCATCGTCGAGAATTATTGGTACGAATTATGGAATACGTGCATCAATACGTGTTTAGGCGGCAGATCCGTAGTCGAAGGCAAGGACATTCTCCTAGAAGAATTGTCGCGCAAAGTCGAAATGATACAGGCAACCAAAGTGAAACAGCCAGAGGAAGCGGTCAAGGATGATACGGGTTTTGTACCTGGGGATCGGAAGGGCGCGGCTGGTATAGATTCAGCATTTTTTCCTCACCTGAAGAGAAATTGGAATTGGGTGAGCATGAATCAAAAGGATATTACAAAAAAGGAACCTCGATTAATTTCTGTCAAACCTGCTAAGACAAGAACTCTGAATAATCAAACGCGAAAAACATTTCAAGTAAGTTTTATAATTTTTTTTTATATTAATCAAATTACCATTTTAATTTGATATTATTCTTTTATTAAATATTAAGTGTTTAATCATTATTGTTGAAATCTAATTTTTTTTAGTTGTTTTCTATTATCTTTCATATAATGTGTATAATTATTTCATTTATAGGGAAAGAAGCGATGCAGTCCAATAAAGCAGGGACAGTCGAAAATTTCCATCGTTGATTCCGGTAAAACGACAGACACAGCGAAATCTCATCAGCGAGTACGTCGTGAGATGCCACTGATTGTTGCTTCTAGTAAACCTACCAAGATCATTCGTAAAATGCTTCCGCGGAAACCGAAACGCAAGCGCGTCAAGTACGACGAGATTGACTTCAGTGCGCTTCAACGCATGGATAAGCTGCGTGTCGACTGGGAACAGCACGAGGACAACATTTTGCTCGTGTGTAAGGTTGCGATGGTCTACCTTTGCCCGAACCCGCGCCGCAACCTTGTCTCCTTTATTGCTGTGCGCGACATCCTGCGCTCGTATTCTTTCTCATCCTATAACAAGACGTCCCGTGCCTGCCAGCGGCGGCTACTATACATGCTAAAACAGCCCAAGACTGTCAATAGTGTTCTTTTGGGTGTAGAAGAGGTAACGTAAGACAAAGCTTTTATGCGTTTTAGGAAATTTTTTGTTTTAGATTAAAGATATAAATATACAGTTTTTCATTGAAATGTTATTAAAGCGAGTCATTTCTTTGTAAATTTAATTTAAACAGGAAATAAAATGGTTCAGGTGCGGGTGGAAGGTATAATAGTTTAAGATAGTATCGACTTTTTTTATGTAAGAGGATCTGATATTCGAATGATTAAAATTCTCGTTATCGCAAGTTTACTTTACTATAGTACGAAAATTTCATTTTTTTTCATATTGACATTTGAAATTTACTTTATTGTTTTCTCAAAAAAAAAAGAAAAGAATTTTCATTTACAAAAATCATCTACGACAACCTGTATATTTTTAATTTTATATAAATTTTCTTTAATTGTTAATAGATCAAGCAAGACTACTACATAAACAAGCGCTTTGGAGCACATGTGAATTGTATAAGAGGTGACAAAGAGAGTCCAGAAGACTACGAAGATAGAGTGGAAAGGGTTTTCAAGGAATTAGTAATGTATATTGCCAAAAAGTATTATAACATATCGAACATGGAACAGAGAGAGCCTATTACTGTACCAAAAACCATTCAAGAATTTAATATTTTTTATAAACTGAAACTACCGACAAAAACGATTGCGTCGCCAGGTGTATCCAAGGAAGTGCGAGAAGTTAATGACATCCATACAGCTACAATCAATTCCGTTATACATAGTTCTATGTGCTGCGGTAAAGAGAGGAGATCATGGGCTTATCAGTTATTCAAAGTAAGTTACAAAACAAAAAACTATTACAAAAATTTCAGATTTTATTGCTATCACCGCTTATTACACCATTAAAAGAAATTAAAAAAATTCTTTTATGTTTATTGATTAGTATAGTCACTTGTTATTAAGAGTTTGATAAAGAAATTGGTAATTAAGAATAAAAATGCTATATGTCTCGCGTCCCCAAGAACATGATACATACTTCAATATTAATTTTCCTGTCAGTTTAAAATGCTTACTTTTAATAAATTTATTTATTTATTGTATAGGTTTATCAGCAATATCCAGAATACCTACTGAGAAATGCAATGTTGAAAATACGTGCCGATCAGATGGTGACTATGAAGAAAAACTACATGTGTGCTCACAAAAAATTTGGCAACTGTATGCCCATGAGTAGTTCTCAATATCAGTTAAGCTCAGCTTACTATTACAAATTTCAAACCAAGTGGCCTTACGAAGTCTTCTCTGAATCTTATAATGTCTTGTACTCATTGTACGAGAATTATATAGAAAAAATAAGTAATTCGAATGATGGCGTTGAAATCAAGCCGGGTGTTGGCGGTATTGTTGCGGCAATACATGACTTCGTCGGTACCAACAATATGGATATTGATATTGAGATTCCAGACCAGATAATTATGCTTGATCCGGGATTACCAGAGAAAGATGAAGTATATCAGAGAATCGCTTTGCGATATCAAACTATATTAGAGAGTTTAAGTTCCGACTATAACGAACATATAAAGGTATAAATTTATAATTAAAATTTAAAAAAATAATTGATTAATTATTTTAGATAATCAAAATTCAAAACAATACTAAAAAGAAAATTATTTTTAGAACAATGTGAACCGCTGCCAATTCGAAGATAAAAGTTTACAAGATGATAATTTTATAGAACATATGAACATAACGAATGAACAGCAAAGTTTTGTTGAGATACGTTCTGCAAAAAGGCCTTTGGAACATGACTATTGCGATTCACAGACCAAAAAGCAAAAATTAGATAATGAAACAAGCCAATTTGCAGTGGAAAATAATTGTGAATTAAATGATTCGAAAATGGAAATAGACGAAAATGTCCAACTTACTATAGAAAATAGTAGCGAAAAAAATGAAATTATAGAAAGTAGCGAATGTGAAATGAGTCTTTCTTTAATCGAAAGTGATAATGTAAATAATGAAATGATAGTATGTGAATCGGTTGATGTTAATTGTATTAATGCGAATGTAATACCTGTCATTGAAAATGTAGATATTAGTACACATCCTTCCACCTGTGAGTCGACGAGTAGTAACAAGTGTAATGAAGAAAATGTATCTAGAGTTGAAAAGGATGATGTTAATGACTATTACATGATTGAAAAAAGTGAAACTTCCATTGTTTCTGCTAACGTAAGCATACAACCTTTTCTTCGTGAACCATTAAATATTAACGATAATAGTAAAAATAAAAAAGATAATGATACAGATGATATTTTTTCTTGTACATCACAAAAAAATAATGAAATTGTTAAAAGAGATTCAACACAACTTACCCTAAATGAACATATATTTGCTGATTCAACAAGGTAATACATTTTATACTTCAACATAATTTTGTATGTATTTCTGTTCAAGTGGACTTTAATAATAATAAGCTTTAATAATATCTAAAATGAATTCTTAATTCACAGAAATGTAACAGAGAACAATAAAGTTACTATTACTCGTGTTAGCGATCTTTTAAAGAAAATTGGTAATCAAGATTTAACAAAAGATGCAGAAGCACGAAGTGACATCCATGATGTACGCACTCGTCAAACACGCATAGCCATGTTAAAAATGCGAGAGGAATTACATGATCTTACTTTTCATGACAGCCACCACGCTCATGAGTACTTCGTTGTTAATTCGTTTAAACTTTTATGTTCTTTAATGGCCACTGAGGAGGAAAAACAAAATTCAATAAATTATCAAGAAATGGAACTACCAAAAAAGCTTTTACCTGTTAATATAGAGATGGTGAATAAAGTACTAGATGACGTGAAGAAAAATGCGGTTTTTCCAAAAAATTCATTAACGCTGGATGATTTAAGAAAAGAAGTTATGGAAGTGAAGCTTTTTAATTGGGATCATGTTAACTTAGTCTGCAAATTCATCAAAGCTAAAGCTGAATTTGGTGCTACTTTACACGAATTAGTTGTAAGTATGATGTTAAACAATTATTATCAATTCAATAAGCAATAGAGATTTATATTCTTTACTTTTGAATACGTTTTGATTATTTTTTTCTTATAAAACTTTAATATGTGCGACTTTAAAAACATGACAATTACAAAAAGAAATTACAAAAAGAAATTACAAAAAAGCAAGAAAAGTTTTTCGTTGTAAAAGTGTCGTAAAAAGTGTAACGATATAAAATGAACTGCTAATATAAATAGTAAATACTTTTTTACATTTTCAGACACATTTTAATTATTTAGAAAATGAACTTGCGAAAATTTTGTTGTTGCTATCGGAAAAACGAATGGTATTACGTGCTGGCATAGTAACTGTTCGTTATATTTACCATCGATACATTAATCCTTGGATAATTCATTCCTACAAAATTCTTCGCCTTGAAAAGGAATCTCATCAAACAGTGCCAGAAGGAAGTGTATACGTTTTAGATAATGATGATAACACTGAGGAAAAAGATAAGGATTCGAATAGAGTAACAACAGCTGCAAATTTATTTTATAATTCATCAATTGAATCTAAAATGATTCAAAATTTTAAAAAGAATTCAAGCCCACAAAAAGAATCATTAGGCGAAATTGTAGTAAATGACATTGAAAAAGTATGTTGTATTAAATTAATTTTACCTAAATAAACAGTGCTAAAATGATCATGTGATTTCTAAAATATTTGTGTGGTTATAGGAAGAAAATATAAATGAAGAACAAAGTGAAATGGATATAGAGCCACAAGCTCATAATGATGTTTCAGATGGAAGCAAGACCGTAGAAGAAGTGAATTCAGAAGAATTAAAGGTAAGATTAAGCACATTTTGGTTTACATTCATAGGACTGATAGTAATTTATTAGAGTTTAAAAATCTGTACGATGCAATTCCTTATATAGGTCGAGAATGTTGATGAAAGTGATAAAAGTCCAACAAGCCAAAGACGTTTAAGACGAAATAGAACTGTACTCTTAAAGCAAAAAGATATATATCGGGCAGCTAAGTTATTAGACTTCTCGTAAGTAAAAATGAGCATTAATTAATTGATATTTTATCAGAAACATTAATGAATATTTTAACGTATTTATAGCACTGCTGAAGAAATTAAAGTGGTTATTAAACCGTGGATACGAATTGATGGGATCGTAAACCGAAGAGTATTAGATCGTATGCTTGGAGCAGTATTATGCTATTGTATTGAAAAACCTGGTATATCTCTTACCGAAGTACAAAATAGATTTACACCAGCTATACAACCGTATCACACAAGAGAACTGATCGAGGTAGTATTTAAATATTTTATCAATTTCATATGATTTTTATGACTGAATGAACGTTATTTAATTTAAACATTTAATGTTTCAATCCTGATTATAGATTTTAGTCAAACTTGATTGTCTTAATACAACAGTTCAAAAAGCAACTAAAGTTACACTATTTTCTCAACCAGCAAAATTAAGTCTAGGTACGTAAAAATTATTACTTAAAAAATTTACATAATTATTTATTTTGAAGATTTCTAACTGATAATACTGTCTCTTTTTAGGCGGAAATCCAGATTTAATTGCAGATAGTGATCAAATTATTATTGAACCTACATTGCAAGCTACACTTAGGTTTGGTATGTTCTTGAGTAATAGATCATACAATTTAGATTTTTTATCATCTTTGTAAATAGAAAAAATTACTTATTTTAAAGTATTTAACTTATAAATTATTTCAACCTTGTTAACTAGTTTGTATTTTTATAAATTTATTATTTTTTAATAAAATAATTAAAAAAGTTATTCAATTTTGTTTTTGAATTTACCTTGGCTTTAAAAATTCTTAATAAATAAAATTAAGCCATTAGATTTTAGATAAAAAAAAAACAAAGTACATTAATTATAATAATAATATCACTTTAACATAAAAACAAAATTTATTTTTATGTTTCTAATGCTATTCATAATACAAATAATTGAATCAATTACTTAATCTTTTATCAAACCGGTTTTTACGCACATAAGCTTGTAACAAATGTATTTAAGATATAATTCAAAATAACAAAACCATTATTATAAAATTTTATTTTAATATAGAAAATAAAAGTGCAATTTAAATTCGTTTGTACAGTAAATCGAAAAAATTAGTAAATATTGAAAAGAACTATTTTTAACATGTAATCGTTACAATCATTATAAATTATTGTTAAATAAAGTAAAAAGTAATTAAAAATGCTATGCGTACTTATAATAACTAAGAGTTGTAATGAAAAAAATAAAAAAAATAAACATGATTTCAATTTTAGATTTATTTATCGATAAAATATTTTTAGAAACGATATATTGCAACCGCTCTTTTTTTGTGGTTCTAATTAAATGATGTCGCGTAGAACCTGAAAGAGCAACAGTACTACAATAACCAGCAGTTCTGGATTTTAAGAATTTCATACAAATGAACGTTGAAATATTTTCTGGAATCATCAACAATCGCATTTTTAATGAAAAAGTTTTAACTTATTTTACAGCAATCGGCAAAATTATTCTGTAAAATTATTTTCGGATGATAATTTTTTTACATTTTTGTAACGACTTTTACAGTTCAGACTTCTTTTCAATTTTCCCTATAACAAAGTTACATACTAATCATTATAACGGTGTTTCAAATAATCTTCTATGTGTTTACTTGTGTAGCATGTATTTCTGTAAATGACCGATGAAAATTTGTTTGAGTTCAACATAATTATACTACATCTTTTACATTAATAAATTAATAAGAATACGCATTGATTATCGGTCAAATAGCACACACTGATTTGTCCAACCATAACAATAATTACATAACTGTAAGATTGAATTTATGATAACTTCCATATGTGTATATTATCAAGAAAATGATAATAGTAATAATATAATAATCATACATTAATATTGAAATTATTTTTCTGCAATTAATTATAATACAGCATACATTGTGAGCAATGCTCTATAAAACACTTTTATACGTAGTTACGAATTTCCAGCAGCATGCAAGTTGTTTATACCTTGAATCCTTACATATTTTGCAAATTACGCAATAAAAATCTCACTTCACCGTATTCCCTGTTTTTAACGGCGATGACGATAATTTTTGCAAGGGCAAGACTGATTGTACCTTACTATACAAAATTCAATTCACTTGATTTTTTATAGTATTGTTAAATCCGTAACTCGTTTTAAACAAATAGCTTTCTATAAATGTTATTAATACAATTTTATAACTAGCTTAGAGAGAGAGAGCTTGTATAATTTATAAAATTGGAAACCAATACGTTTAAAAAAAAAATAATGCTTGCTAATTATATTCCATGGTTTTATATAGTAATTTGCAATAGTAATTTGTATCCCCAATATAAAATATGTAATTTTATCATTATGATTAACTGGTAAAAGATAGAGATAATGATTAAAGCACAAACAAAATTAAATTCATTAACGAATATAATTTGATAATTAATTAGAAAGAGTAAGGTAAATGCTTCAGACTTAACCAGCTTGCAGTTCTCTCGCCACATTAACACAGAGATTCTTACAAAATGTATAATCTGATCTGCAGTTTCATGTATTTATCCAAAATTTTCTCGATTTGGTACCTAGCAAGCACAAGAATCACCTTTTCCATTGTTCCTTTGATCACTTGTCAGTTTGATCTGGTCTGGGAATTCATTGTACAACTCAACCTACAAAAATAAATATGAATTCAGATTTGAAATAATGAAAATTAATTTTGGTTATAATAATTTACTACTTTACATACCTCATTCTCTTGAGCTAGTGCATTTTTAGCTATCGTTTGGAAAGCTTGTTCTACATTGATTGCCTCTTTTGCACTGGTCTCAAAATATGGAATACTATTCTTTGATTGACACCATTGTTGAGCTCTCTTGCTTGAAACCTATATAAAATATACATAAGACATTAGCAGTAGAAAATTAAATTACAATAAATGAATCCAATATTGCCTCTACTATGTGTCTCTTTAAATTCTTAATACATAATTATTAAATTTTCTAAGAAGATTGAATGTGTAAATAAGAATTTATGCAAGTAAATAATGTATTTAACTATTTTGAGAAAAACATGTGAAGACTCCTAATGAATTTAACAGTATAAAAATTGTTTTTTTAAACTCACCGCTCTATTTTCTAATTCAACTTTATTACCAAGTACAACAAATGGAAAATTGTCTGGATCTCGTGGAGATGCTTGAATTAAAAATTCATCCCTCCAAGAATCCAGGGATTTGAAAGTACTTGGTGCAGCAACGTCAAATACTAATACACAGCAATCTGCACCTCTGTAGAATGCTACACCCAGTGATTGAAATCTTTCTTGACCAGCTGTATCCCAAATCTGAATAAATGAATGATTTTTAGTAATTTAACAAATTTATTCATTATATTAATGATCATATTTGAATAAAATGATATAAAACTGAAAATAAAACAAAATAAATTTTACAAAACATCTAATTAGAAAGAAAAAAATCTTTAAATAGTATTTAAAAATTGATTAGTATTGATGTGACTATACACATATAAAATGAATAAGGTAGTGTAGCAAATATTTGTATAAGTATTATCTGTACTGATATGATTAAAATAAGATATGCATGAAAAAGTTATGCCAAGTATTTTTGTTACAGAATCAATTATAATAAGTAAAAATATAGATATAATTAAAAATGATTCTCACCTGCATTGTTACTATCCTATCATCAACCATAACTTCTTTAGTTAAAAAGTCTGCTCCTATGGTGGCTTTGTATTGGTTGCTGAATTTTTTGTTTACATATTGATTCATCAGTGACGTTTTTCCTACACCAGAATCACCCAGAATAATGACTTTGAGCAAAACTTTCTTGCGTGATGCCATTTTTGCTATAACGTTAAGAAAAATACAGAGTTATGTGCTATACTTCAAGTAGGACACGCAGAAACTGATAATGGACATTACCGATTAGTATGCAACTTCAACAAATTAGATATGGAATGGAAACTTGTAGTCTGTTTACTACTACTAGAACAGTCTCGACAGTCAGCAGCTCATACTCAGCAATGCTGTCACTTCATCTGCGAATCACAATGGAATGAATCAAATATAGTATGTGACATGTAAGATGAAAAAATTCAGCTGTCACGTATCATTCAGCAATTTATCTTTGTCTCAAGTTCAACGACTAAATACAAACAACGGCTCGAGTACGAGAGATAGAGAGAGAGAGAGAGAGAGAGAGAGAGAGAAAAGAGAGGGAAAAATTAATCGACATTAACGAAACCACGGTGCTTCCTCACTGCGTGAAAACGGAGCACGGACGGCTAAGCGAAAGGAAAACAATGTGCATTACCGAAATCCCGGAGTCTCGCGACTCATCGTTGTGCTTTAATCTGCTCGTGTTTCACTGAGTGATTCATTACGGAGAGCGCCAAACGGAAAAGTACCTCCTGTCTGCGTGACGTGTGCGCTGCGACAGCCAAGCTCGAAAAATCCGATTTGTTTCAATGCGAAGGAGTTGTCAATAGTCCCGTATGCGACGGGCTGCTTCGAAACGGAGAGAGATAGGTTGATGGTTTACCTCGCGGGCGCGCGAAGGGATTCACACGAACACGAAGCTACCAAGTTTCTTTCCTCTCTCTCTCTCTCTCTCTCTTTCTCTCTGCGTGTGTTTGTTAGCCCTCGCCAGTGTGTTCAATCGCTAGATCCTCCCAGTGGAGTGTCCGCCTCTTTTCTCTCTCTCTGTCTCCCTCTCACTCTCGCGCACTATATAGCGGCTGCTCGTCCGTTCAGTGTGGAAGATCGAAAAACGGCGATTACGTCGTAATTGTGAGACGCAGCGCGCACTGTGCGCAAGAGAGCGAGGTGGAGAGATAAAGAGAGAAAGACCGTCAGCTAGCGCGCGCGTTCGCGTGAAAGTATGTGCGTATATATGTATATATGTATATATACAGACATACACGTATACAGCTTTATAGCTCTCTCTCTCACTTTGTGCACAGCAGGACGACGAAGACGACGCGACAGAGTGGCAGATATACTTATATAGTTGTCGAGGAAGGAAAAAAGTAAAAGGTCGGATCCGTCGTAGATGACAACATCCGCGTACTTACTTGTAAACTCGACGAGGAGGAGACAACAGCGATGATGATTATGACGTCCACGACAATAATGGTGCGTGTGGCGCAGCAGCAGCAGCAACACTGGGGGCAGGCTCTGGTTTAAAGCACGAGCACACACAGAGAAGAAGACAGCACTCTCCGCACGCGCGCTGCACGCAGAGAAAGCAAGAGAGATAGAGAAAAAAAAAGAGAGAGAGAGGAGAGCGGACTAGCGCACACAAAGAAAATGGCGTGCGTGTTTTATGTATCTCCCTCTCTCGACGTCGTCGACTGAGGCTCGTTCGCTCGAGCGCTCACGATCGAGTCGAGCACACGGGCTTACACACTAGTACTGTGCTCCGCAGTTCTGGTTGCCTACTTAGCCGTCGTCGACGGGCGCTATACGCTCTTCACTATCGCGCACATATACCTATACATGTATTCACACATATACGTGTAGGAGAGACGTCGAGGCGCGCACAGCAGCAGCTCGTCGAGAGTTTGTAAGCACTGCGTCTCGGAGAATTCGGAGAGCTACAACACACTCGTCACCTGTTCGCGCACTCCGTACTCCGTCTGGTATATAGGGGGAGGGGGTCAGTACGTATTATATATATATATATATATATATATATATATAGTTGGAGAGCGAGAGAGCGATCTCTATATGCTTATCGGAGTGTCTCGCTCGCACTCACGGTTAGTGACAAGTCGTGCTTCGTATTATATACATGCATATTATATTGCGGTACCATATCGATCCGATGATCGAGTATCTCGCGCTTTATGTGCTGCATGCAGTACTTCCTGATATACTATAGCTATATTTTGCGCGGACCGCGGACCCGGTTCGTCGAGAGCGCTCGAATGATTTGAATGCGCGTAGACTTTGAATTTCCCGTTAAAAGTGGCTATTAATGGCATTTAATGACGCAGTTTGATCGTGTAGTGCGCGCACTACGTAGATTAATAAACTTGCTTTATTTCGTCTATTTTTATCTACTCTAGCGATATCTAAAAAAATTAATACGGGGTTATAATATATTTTTATTTATATACCTACTTCCATTAATATACACCATATTATGGAGTCGATAAAAATTATTTATTTTTAAAAATTAATAGAATACAATTACTATGTACATATGTAAATAGATCAATGATCAGTAAAGTCAGACATGATTTTCATATCAGGAGCTATTGCTGATTTCTATAAATTCAGTATTTATTATTTCAATTTATTTGTCAGTTTCTTTAAATTACCGTTACTGCCAGTAAGTTTTTGTAATGAATCAAAAAAGAATCGATGACAATATATATAGTAATTAGCAAAAATTACAGAAATTTGAAAATATCGGTAAGTTTGTGATTCTTTACATCCAACTCGACATCCTCTCTAAGTAATAAATGTTATACAATTGAGTCATCAGCTTATCAGTAAGAAATTAATATTTCTAAGTAAGTATATGAAACCTGTATATACTTATGGGTCTGAAATTTGCAACGTTGGAGCGCAACGAACAAATTTTTCACAAATAAATAGAACAGCTAAAAATCTACAAATTACAGTGAAATCTTCATTTTCATGTTGTGCTGTGCTGTAAAACGTTGAATCTATCAAAAAATTTAATAATCTAACATCTAAAAATAAAAATAAAAGTAACTTTCTAAAATTTCGTTGGACTCCAACGATGCAAACTTCAGAACCTTATATACTTTTAAATTTCCAAACTTCCAAATAGGAAACATGTAGATAGATTCTTCTATTTCATGAATTTTCTGCAGTAAACGTCAATTTCTTAACAAAAATATGAACAAATGATAAGAGTTAAAAATTCCGTTCGAAAAATTTGATAGAGTGCCGTTGAAATTTCGTTTCGAGTGGATTATTATATTGGGCAGGAAACTATACATTATTTCTTTATAAGACATATAAATCAACATAACTATATCTTCACAATTTTCTATGTTCTGATAAAACAGAGTTAGTAGTAAAATGTATTATTACGAGAAGCAGCAATGTCCTGATTCAGTATATTGTCCTTGGTCAATTTAATTGAACAAACTTATAGTTAAATCTTTTTAATAGATGCGAATATTACTAGACTGTAAACCATCTCTCTATATATCGAAATATTCCTATAGTCACAGTTAGTTAGGGATTTGTGTACTTTCAATATTTTAATAAAGGGGCATCATTGTATTACGTGTAAAGTATTGTTGGCCACTTATCACACTTTTGACTCGAAACATCCTTTCATTTAGTTACCGCGAAAAGCTCATCTGATAAACCTCATTTACAACTAGTATAATTGTCTTTTGATAAGTATGAATTCTGAGAACCTATATATCGTCGCTTCCGAATAAGAAGGGGTCATCTCGGCGCCCGGTTGGAAAAGGTGCCATCTCAGCGTCCGGTTGAAAAGGGGTACCTTTGATTGACGCTTTCAGCACTGTCAAAGTATATTTTTCGGAAGAGCTTTATATACAAATAATTTCTGTATAAAACGAAATTCTCGAAATAAAATTTACTTCATTTCTTAAATAACGACTATAGTGTGCGATCCAGTTATATACTTAATTACTGACTTTTATTGTTGTAACACATTTTTATAAATTTCGATTAAATTATTTTCAAAGATTCGTATAATATTTTATAGAAAATTTGAAGTCTATACTAATGACAATACTTTTATTTATTTATTGTCACTTATATTGTTTAACCAATTCTTGTTTGAGTTAAAAATTTGATATTCATTATTATCAAAGTATAAAAACAATATATTATGATGTAAGATTAAAAAATCGCATAAAGATGGAAAATTAGACACTCAAAATTTCAATAAGCTCGAAGTAAGTTAGGCTACACACCTATCTAATTTGGTTAATTAGATATAAGTAAATGAAAAATGTAAAAATTATACCTTAAACATTTCAAAATTTTCTAAATCACTTAGAGATGGATTGTATTTTAATATACGTTTGTATACTATTAAATTGGTAGAATTAACTATATATATACTTATGCTGAAGTATAGTCAAATAAACATTCTTTTTATATTTTGAATTCATGTGAATCCAATATAATTCTAATACATTTTCGATATTCTCTTTGTAGATTGTAATATATTCTACATTCTACTGTTAAATATAAGATTGAACAATATTCTGATAAAACCTGCATATATCTTACTATATTTATAGTAGGTAAACGGAGAAAAATGATGTAGGAAAAATCACTATTTTTGATAGTAGTGGAGAGACAGACTCATTTTCACATAAAAATTACTACAGTATATAGTAAAAATTGCTACTTACTTTATAATTTTTACGATACAAATAGAAATTTTTACTATAAATTGTAGTAACTTTCATAAGAATTTGAGTCTGTCCCACCGCTACTATACAAAATATTAATATTTCCTACATCATTTTTCTCCGTGTATATTTTTTTCGATTTATTTTGTGAAAATTGTATTTTTTTCATTATGTCTGTTGTAAGAAGAGAACAAAGGTAGATAAACAAATGTACTTAACAAAGAAATTGTTTTTTCAAACTTCATATCGGTACCTTTTCAAAATGGAAAAAAGGTTAAAATAATACATATTTTTGTAAATAATTTTAATGTAAACAAAAATTATACAACATTTTTCCAGTGTAATATTTTGTTTTGACTAACATGTAGAATATCGGAAAGTCACTATAATAGTGTCTCAACCCATGATCGAAGCTTTACCCATTACCATAATCACAGGGCCGTGGAAAGCGGGCGTGCAAGGCGTGCACCGCACGCGGGCGGCACTTCTATAAGGGGGCGGCAATTTGGAAATCAGAATGACATTTTTTTCTCAAAGTATTCGAATTTTTGCAACCTACTTACTTCAAAAATAGTGATTTTTTAGTAAATGCAAATTATTTTTAAATATTAAATTTAAATACTAACCCTAATGATGTATTATATCCTAATGATTTTTAGAAACCACCAATGTTTTTTTCCAAACTTTTTGCATAATCATTTTTATTTTGTTATTTAATGCAAAAAAAGAATATATACGTAGTGTCCAATAACAAAACAGAAACAATTAAAGGACGTATTACAATCATCCGAGATCTTTAAATTTTAAATTAATCGCATATAGTACATTACGCACCAAGGGAGGGAAGTGAGGCATTGCAACCCGCGTGATATTGACGCCCGAGCCGAAGGCGAGGGCGGTAAACACGCGGGTTGAGCTGCCTCACTTCACTCCCATGTTGCGTATAC
>JAYJLV010000046.1:1547739-1565378 GCA_036873485.1 Torymus texanus | reverse complement strand
TCATTTTAAAGTAAGCCCATTCAGCCGAATCGTCATATCGTCTCAAATTTTTTTTCATTTTTGATCCAAATTATTTTTTTCGGCTTTAGACTAACATATATAATTAGAAAATTCAATAGAAAAAATTAGATTATTGAAAATTTGTAGGTATAAGACCGCCTTAATTGCATATTTATTTGCTGAAAATAATAGATGACGACCAACTTGAACAATATTATTAATTTTTCCAGTCTAAATAAACTTTAATAATTTCTGAGATATATCAAATTCAATGTCAACTATCTTAATTTCATTTTTCTAGTATTATTCTTATATATATATATTGCTATTGAACATAGGTAAAAATACTGGACTATGAACTCTAGAAAGAACTAGAATTATTTTATGAGCATATAATGTTTTACTTAAGGAAAATTCTTGATTGTTAAAATATGATTCGTAATCTCTTAAAAGTTGTTGTAGAGGTTTCTCGTTATTTTTAGCGCTATTGTGTATAGCATGATTATGTGTAGTTACATAATTTAAACCCAATGTGATGTCACAAATAATTATAAGACAATCATTAAGCAAACACGATTTCTTTAACGAATCCCTTTTTATATATTTATTAAAACCAAATTCGCCATAACCACCTTCTGATTTTGTGAATATATAATTGGTTTCACAACTTCTATATTTCTTCCCATTTTTATCGAGAAGATTAAAAGTAACATTTTCTTCACTTATTGAAGGGTTTTGAAACGATAATTTCAAAAATACTGACACAAAATCTTTTGTATCTTCAATATGTCCTCTTAGAAAGAGACGGATAGAATATTGAATGTTTTCATTCTCTGAAGGTGAAAATTTTTGAGATGATAACTAATCTCCATTCTCTGTACTTGTAAGATTGAAATTATAAATTTTCCATTCATATAATAATTGGACTGTGTTTACTTTTGTAAAGTCAAAATATTTTTCAACACTCTCATTCAAATGCAGTCTTTCAGTCATGATGAATAAAATCTATTTGTATTAAATTTACTATTTTATTTCAAGACTAATCTTGTGATACCTGTGACATATTTAATATTTTCATAACACTAAAAATACCATAAGTGCATTTAAAGAAACATTTATAAATAATACCATAACCTATGAAAGCATTTATGTGAAACAAAACCTTGAAAAAAGCATATTGCAAATGATCTAGGAATTAAACGTTGTATAAAAAAGTATCAAATTGTAAAGGTTTTCTTATTTAAAAATTATTACATACATATATGGCTGATTCTCTGTCAAACAGAACGGCCTAAAAATAGATTTCTTTGAAACCTGTGAAAACGTTCTATTTTGTGTACGGGATACTGATGAATTATTTCAGATTTTTTAAAATTAATGTTCTCGAATTGTCACACGAATTTATTTATATTTTTTCAGACCTGTATAAGACTTTTTTTAAAAAATCAAAAACTGGATGAATTTTATGGTAGAGATAGTCCTGACCGGACTTCTAAGTTTCTAAATATTAATATTTCATTTGCATTATATGTAAGTGAAAGCATATACGTACGGCTTTGAAAGTATTTTTATTAAAAACTGAGAAAAGTTTACAAAAAAAAATACTATTCTTACGTCTATCGTGAAAAATGCTTCCCCGAGGAATTATAAATTAATCTAAATCAGCAAAAAATGCTAAAATTCTGAACTTTGACGTGTGACAGTTCAAAAACATTAAATTTAAAAAAATCTGATAAAATTCACCAGCATTCACTACACTAAATAGAACGTTTTCATAAAGTTTCAAGAAAACCTATTTTATGACCGCTCGAATTGACACTATATATATATATATATATATATCACTGTACGCACACATATGCATGAATGTTGTGCATAAGTACGTATAACATGTCAGTATGAGGAGGTCGACTAAAGGGCCAACGGTGTGTTTGACTTTGCAGAGTGCCCGCACTCGGAGGACGGCATGGAGAGGTTCGCGTGTCCGACGGCCGACCGGATGGGCCGATATCGCTGCATTGACGACCACGTGCTCTGCGACGGCTTCATAGATTGCCCGATGGGGGAGGACGAGGACAGGCAGGCGTGCATGTTCTACAAAACCGTGAGTTTCTCCTCTTGCTATTCTCTGTATACGTATATGTGTATTATCGGGCTACCATCGTGCCGCATGTTGTAATCCAATTATTATTTATAACAGCCTAACTGATTTTTTTCATTATTAGCAATGTATCCGAGTTTATCTATTATAAGATAATTTTTTGAGAATAGATGTTAAAATTTTACCTTTACCACACAAAGTCATTCAACCATTTTTCTTGTTTTCTTGTTTTCTTTTTTAAATTCACTTACCTATAAATTGTAATCAGATAGCAAACTATAAGAATAACATTTATAATTGTGGTCATAAACTCACTTATAATGTTAATAATTTAAAGGACGAGAAACTTAATTGTAGGGATACCAAAGAGACATTTATTATGTAATTACTTCTATTATTTTGTTAATCAAATACACTCAAATTTATATAAGACTTTACTTCAAAGTAATATAAACTTTTTTTTTCTTGATCATTATGAATAAACATCATTGAATAATATTACATTCATTAAAAAATCTAATTTCAGAAAGTATTGACATTTTGCTCAAACTATTTGTTGATCTACTTAACTTTTATTTAAAATATATATTATTATTTCTCATTTAGTATAAACATTTTTATTATATTTCTATAATTCACAAGAAGTAACATAAAATTAGATTTCTATAGAATGATACATTGTTTCTTGAAAATTTAGAAATATGTATAAACTTCAACTGTAATAAAATTCAAATCGGTACCAAAACATATCACCGCTAAAGACATTCCTATGTATTATTAAAAAATATATATAAATTATAAATATAATACGGGAAATGTATAAAAGGATTTGTTGAAAGTTAGTTTAGGCTTAAAACAAGACATATATAAATTGTAGATCCGTTTTATATACGGGACGCAGCTGTGCCATAGTTTGGACTCGGTGAAAGTTAACGGTCACATTCCTGCACATATCATCGTAACTTCTAAGCATATAATAGTTTGCATAAGCTCGAGTTTAGCAGGTGGTATTGCCATTTTAACATATACCTCGTGACTTTAATTCAGTCTGTCTAAAAGTTTTGAAATTTATCGCGTTGAAAATAAATGCGCAACTAAACTTTTTTTATGAAGATAGCATGGATCTTATATATAAAATCCCCCCCCTTACATAAAATCCAAATTTGAAGTTTTATAACAGATTTTCGTGTATGATAAAAAAGTGCCTTTAAGAACGTCTGACCACATTAAACTTGTACTACTCATTCTATTTAAACACACTTCAATTATAAGTGTTCCGCTATCATTTATTCCATTAAAATAAAGTTCACAACAAAAACATAAATAAAAACTTAAATGTAAATATTATACTTCTATAAAACTATTAAAGATAATAACTAAAACGTTCACTTGAAAGGTTAAACATTTCAATTTACGCGTTATTCCTACCCCCCGACGCGGAGTAAAAATCAAGTGACTTAACGAATAAAACGCTCGGCAAAGCAAGAGTCAATTCCCGCCCCAACGACGCGACTTGGAGACAATAGCAGCGTACTTTTCCCACCCCTTACATCCAGCACCCTGCACGCAATTACCAATCTCCACTCTTGCGACTCAAGCCTCTCGCACGCGCGCAGTACATGCATGCATGCACGTTCACTTGCAGCCCCCGCCACACGCAGGCAACTGGCTTGGAAGGAGGCAATCGAAAGAGCAAAAAGAATGCTCAACTCCCAAGCTATATGAGGCAGCACTCAGACGCCGGTCCCACTCTCTTTCTGTTGCAGACAAAGGCGCACCTCGACGTGCTGGCGGACGCTCTGCTGCGGTGGGCGAGGGGCCGTTAATATTCCTACCGGCGTGCGACGACGACACATCAGAGCCACCTCTCATCTACACAGGCACACATACACAGACACACATGTACACTAACAGCAAGCCGACTTCACCACCACCACCACCACCACCACCACCACCACGGCGCAGGAGAGAAAGGAGGCAACGTAGAAGAGGAGGAGCAAAAGAAGAAGAAGACGACGATGGCACGGAGCCTAACGGTTTACAAACGTGATAAATAACGCCCTCACCCAACTTCTCTCTCTTTTTCCTTCTCACCTCTCTGCGTACTCGTGGCGTCTCTCGCTCATCTTTCCGCACACCCACGCTCACCGATATCGCCGTCCGCGGTCTCTACCTTTTTCTCTCCCACCTCTCCGTATATCTCTCACTCGCTCTCCTCTCCCTTCCTCGACTTTGTATACTTGGTCTTGTCATCGGCGCATCTTCTCCTCTCCCCCCCTCCCCCACCTCTTTCTCTTTTCCGACTTTCCCGTTACACTACAGCCGTATACATTATATAGCTATATATATATATAGCTGCGCGACGCGAGGCAGAGCGAGAGTTGCTGCACGAGCATTGTCAGCGTCATGACTCGCCGTCGAGTGTCGACTTTGGAGTAGTCGGAAACAGTCTTCTACGCAGAAACGGAAAAAGAGCGTGAGAGCAAGAAAAGCCGTACAAACGTAGGAGTACGAGGAGTTTCGGCCGAGTATATAAAACAAAAAAATAGATGTATAGTATGTAGGGATCTGTGCGTGTGACTACTGCAATGGGTGCGTGTGTATATTGCCGATACGTGAATGAATATATATACACATACATATGATACGGCGGTGGGCTTCTTTTTCTCGTACGGGCAAAACTGCAGATGCGAGTTGCCGTGGAGGGACACGGCAAGACTGATATATATTTTGCGTTCGAGGGCAAGCGAATCAGGAGAATCCAAATAAAAGAGATACTCCTTATCTAGAAAAGAGAGAGAGAGAGAGAGAGAGAGGAAGAGAGAGAGAGAGAAGTATAAAAGCCTTGCGGCAAGACAGATGTAACGCGATGCAAGACTATTCTAAATGCGGACCGCCGCCGGCGATTTTTTCTTCTCGCTGATCAGGGAAGGACAAGAAAAGAGGGAAGGGATGGATATGGTCAAGGGCTGACTGATGGGAGAAAAATGGAAAAAGGTGGTCGGGAGGAGAGTATATAGTCACCGGCATATAAAGCGTGGAAGGTATATGTGTGTGTATTGTGTGTACGTATATATACTTGCGCACGGCGGCGCGCATAAAACCAAGCTGGACAACGATTGATGTTTTTTTTTCTTCTCACACGCTCGAGCCGGACTCGTCGGACATGCGGAAAGCAGGAGGCTATTTATGCTTATAGTATATGTAACGGACAATCGGAAACGAGCGATATAAGAGTATGTATAAGAGGAAGGATATCGTGCGGAGCGCTATATTACATATAGCAATTAGCCATGTGTCATGATTCGTCGCAGCCACCGTCGCGCGCAAGCGTCTATATAGAGAAAAGGTACATATACATATAAGTGCGCGCGACCGACCCCCTCTTCCCCCCAACCTCCCCCTCCATTCTCCTCCCTTTCGTCGCGCGTGCGCGCGATTTTCCACTTTCAGCCGCGTCTTTTTTACAAGTCGACGTCCGCCCCCTCAGCGTCGGGCGTTGAATAATGCCTCCTCCTCCTCCTCCTCCTTCTCTTCTCACCGTACACTTTTCCCTCTCCTCTCGGCCTCCTTTTCGAGCGCGCGATTAATCACGCGCGTCTCTCGCGCATACGAATGCAAAACGCGTGGGTATATAACTGTGCGATTTATCCCTACACTCCCTCCCCCACGCTCTCTGTTCTGTCACTTGGGCGTATACACATATATACATACTCGACGCGCAAAGTGCGCACGACGGCGCGCGCCCGCGCTCTCAGCGATGATGCGAATCCATTGCAAGGGGATATATATATATATATATATATATATATATACATGTATATATGCGTGTAAGTATACGAGGCGTGAGAGACGTGCGATTAGGTGAATAAAAAAGAAAGAGAACTAACGGTACTCGATGTTACTTGCTAATTGTTCGAGGAGTGTTGTATACTTTAAATGTGAAAATACGAAGATATAACATCGATGTGTTATGGTTATGAGATTAAATTGAATGAAAAGGTTTACTTGAACATTTAGACGCGATTGATGACGCGAATCGTGCGTATACCTGTGTTTTTTTTTGCCGTTGTTTTATAAATATGCAAATGGAAGGCAGAATAGGAACAGCAATCAGTGCGATTAATTCGAGGCTCGATAAACTTGGGAGAATCGGAACCAAAACTGTACTAATTGGAGTACAACCGCATCTGTCAATGGCCAAGGGGTATCAATTCAGTTAATTAACTTTGGATATATAACTTTCGTGAGATATTCGAATACATTGAAATTTACGCTTTATTTTTACAATTTCAAGGGAAACGCGATTTCTATATATTACAAAACTTTGAACGCTCTGTTCTTTTTCGTCGTCGTTATCGACAAACAATAATTGATTATAAACACGTTCTTATACGATCGGATAGTCGATAGAGTGATCGAACTTATTTTTAACCTCTCGATTTTTAGAAAATCTATTTTACCTCGCTAGGAGGAAATGACCTAAATCGATGCGCACCTGCTCTTACGTAACATCGTGAACTTTGCAAGTGGATGACGAAGCGATCGACGGAAAAGGAGAGAGAGAGAGAGAGAGGGGAGGGGGGGAAAGAGAGAAAGAGAAAACAACAATCGATAACACTGATTTCGCGTCTCTCGCGCTTCCCTGGGCGCATACTGAAAACGTATACATATATATATATACCCACGCGAGCGCTCGAAATTTCAGCTCTGTTCTTGCTCGTCTTCTTCTTACTTTGCGTATACGCGCTCCCGTGATGCGTAGTAGCAGCTGCTCGCGATATTGGGAGAGAAAAAAAAACTCCCATTCGTACACGCAGCCGGTGATCGAACGGGCGACGAGGAACGATGTAATCTGCAATGGGAAAACTCTTGCGGCACACGTGTATAAAAAATACTAACGACATGACGAGGTGAATGCGAGGTGGCGAGAGAATGAATATATAAAAACACTGGCCATGCCAACACCACAACCTAATGGTGCACCGGTGACCCCCGGTGCGTGCCAAACGTTCGATACCATGGTGTTTGCATCGCTCGTATGAATAATTAATAAAGATATATACATATATATATATATTATAAATAAATGAAGTATATATATATAAAAAAATACAAAATCCACACACAATATATGAGATATACACACACACACATACAGAGACAGACACACACATTACAGATTTAACAAACAAAACGAAATTTACGGTGTTTAAATATTAATATATAAATATAATTTTGTTGAATGCCTCCAGCGGTATTTTATAACGGTGGGAAGATGACAAAAAGAGAGCACGAGTTAAAGGGCATTGGTTCGATATATAATACGAAAGAGAAAACAAAAGGTACTTGCGCGTACTTACGATGAATGAGCTCGATCGAGGCGCGTGAAAAGTTCCAAGAGAAAAAAAAAAATAATAATTCATTTACGATGTATTTTTCATGGATTCTATATGGCCATTTCCTTTCCTCAAGAATTATAGCGAGAAATAATAATAAAAAAAAATATATACGAAATTTATAAAAAAGATTATTCGCTAAGCTTCAAAGTACCTATGACAAATTTTTAAATCAAAGTTACGCAGTATAAAAACGTCTATTTGATAAACGGCATTGCTCCATATGATTAACGCATCAAACGTTTCTTCGCGTTTCCGTTGAGAGTGTACGACTTTTTCCGAAAAAATTCATAGAGCATAAGATTTCTTTATATACAAAAGTAGTTGATATAGAGAGCTAAAGAGGAAAACTCACATTTATAAAAATTGTTAATCATAAATGTTATTTTTGGATAACGACTAAAGGTGAGAGGCTGCAGAGATTCTTTGTGCGCGTCGATTGTAGCGAGGAGAAAAGACGAGAAAAATAAAGAACGCGACGCGTAATCCTAACGACCGAACGATGAGGAAAAGGGCGCGGATATGTTCGAGAGCGAGTGTTATTCGTAATTTGAAAAAAAAACTAATCTAATTGGATATAGAACTCTTTCTTATCATATAAAATAAAGTAAAAAATTTCGTTTTATCTTGAAAATCGTCATTCGAAAATTTGGCCAACCGATTTCCCTTTTACGCGAACGCGTTTTTCTGTGTATAATTATTATCAAGCCAAACAAAACGTTATATCTATATATACATTTTGCTGATATACGTAAGGTATATACCCTGTAACTAAATTAAACGACGATGTGTTGTTCACTGTTTTCGCAAAAAAAGTGATTTAAAAAATGATACAAAAAAAGGGATGCGAGCATAAGGAGGCGCTCGCCAAGGTCCGTGGTGAGAACGATTGTCGACGAGAGGAGGCGTTTGCGCGCGCGGTCGTAACGATGAATTCGAACTGAAAAAACAAACTTTATCGCTTATAAAGAAATAAATATATTTGCACTATGATTAGGTAGCGAGAGAGATTAATTAAATTAAATTCTATAACTAATAATACAATAAGAGATCATCGGTCCATTATTTCTTCGTCTATGTCCGAAAAATCTCACTGAGCTCATTCTTTTTGCATAACACAATCAAGTGACGAGAAGACTTGAGCATCAATATACAACAGCCATCGACGGTCACGAAATCGCGCGTTTTTTTCCTGTTTCCAATTCTTTTCAATTTATACTTTCTATGATCTTTAATTTACATTTGAGCAGCGCGCAATTATATACTTTATATAATTATACGTATATACGTATATATACGTGGAGATCGAAAAGAGTCGAACTATGCATTTCATAGGTACGGGGGGGAGGGGAGATTCTAATCGCAGTATTACCACAGTCATCCACTCAGAGATAAATAATAATATATCCGAACTTTGAAAAAAAAAAAAATAAGAAAAATAAAGACTAAAAACGTGCTGAAACGTTGAGATAAAAAAGACTAAAAATAATTAGAGGAGAAAAAAAGTAAAATAAAGTTAATAACGAGGACATTGTAAGAGTGTCCATGGGCAATTGGATACTGATCTGCAGACTGACTCGAATCGATAGTGAATTTAAAGAAATAAAAAAAACGCTAGCAACTATACAATAAAGTGACGATTAAACAAAGTAGGCAATAGTTAGGAGCAAATAGACGTTACGAAAGTAATCCAAGTTAAACAAAATAACGTGGTGTACCGGTATATATAATATATAAGCTGTCAGGTGCAGACTATATGCAGTTCGATGCGCCCTACACTTGTGTAATAAGATCGTTAAAGCGCAGGTGACAGAGAGTATTCCTGAGAGTACATGAGGTATATTCGCAGATATATGACAAAATACACAAAAAATCTACCACTTCGGCGTCTCCAAAATTGTCGCAAAATTTTTTTTTCACACTCATCCCACTTGATTTTTATGGTTCTTTATACCTTAGAGATACATACTTAATGAATGTCGAATCATTAAAATGTAGTTTTTTTAAAGCCACTTCTGCAGACACGGTTTATTTAATCAGAAAGTTGTATGCATAAAAACTTTAAATGCAAATCTAAGAATAACAAGTTTTTATTTCTTTGTTTTTTCACCAACCTTAAAAAATTAGATTAGGATGAAATAAATGAAATATACTTTAAGATGTAAAGAATGAAAAATAGCGGGTGCGGAAGGTATGCCTCGTAAAAAAACTTTCTACAAATTTGGGAACGATGAAATCATAGATTTTTTGTACAGCTCGTAATATATAAGTATGCGTGAACAAAAGGCACTTACACATACACATACATATATATACACATACACACAAGCGCATTACATTATTAACGGTCCGTAGATAGGGAATCAGTTGTGAAGAAGAAAGGAAGAAAAAAATAAAGGTGACACTTTTTGCGAGATCGAGATGATTATATATATATATATAAACTATATGATAAAGAGACATGAAATAAACAAGGAAATCTATTATTAGAGAGCGCAGATGGAATGCACGTAGAGCATATAACACATATAGGTATATATAAATCGCGAAAGAAGAGTCGAGAAAAGAAAGAATCAAATTTTCATTAGACAAAGTAAAAAAAAAGAAGATACCTATACTATTGAACAAAAAAAAAAATAATATATAAAAGAAGTATTTTTACTAATGTTAAGCACACGATGAAAAAAAAAACAAAGAGAATCTCCTGAGCGGTGAAACGTTTCGTTTCGCATTTTTCGCGACTCATCAAGTTCCAATATACGCATCGACAAGAATAATAAGAATAAAAAAAAAAGTTCTGATGTCTTCATCTTCGACGTCTTTTCTGGCTAGCAAACAAGCGGCAAACAAACAACGTAGGAGGCCATAGATTGGCAAAAAGAAAGTCATTTTCACACAGCGTGTGTGCAAAGCATTTGAGATCCATTTTTCCCTTCATCCGTTTATGCGAGAGAGCAACAAAAGCGCAGAAATTTTTTCGAGGAACTACGTCTACACCGCCACGCGATCAACTTGTACAAAAAGCCTATTCCCCCTCCTCCCCCCCTTTCCCTCTCGCTTTGATCGAGTGCATTTTCATATATATACACGCACACACGTAGACGTATATAGGTACGTATATACGCCGCTGCTTGTGCACTACACCGCGCGAATTCGATTTTACGAAGAAATTCAACTATAAGCATACGCGCTAGCGTGATTCCGATCCTTGTACATGAAACACAGTATATATATATACATATATGATGCGTTTCCATTCAGCCGTCACACCTCTATATACTTCCCTTCCCTCGTGTCCTCGCATCACGGTCGTGACGCATTTCCTCGAAAAAGTTGTCGACATATATGAAAAAAAAAACCGACCCTCCACAGTTAAACCTTTTCACGTTATAACCGAAGTTCGATCAATCTATATAAATAAACGATTATTCTCGATTAATTCGTTAAAAAATTGTGTCGAAGCATATAGTAAAAGATAAAAAAAAAACAAGAAAAAAATAATTCTGGAGGAATGTGTATTTTGAGACTTATTGTACAGGTTTAAATGCGAGAAAGGAGAGTAGATATGTGTATATATATATAAATATAATTATTATTACTATAATTATAATTATCATTACTCTTATCAGTCTTACAGTTTTAGTACTTGTATTATTCATATAAGTTTTTTACTTTTATAATTCTTTCTTATTTAACGTAACGTTAATGCTCTTATTGTTATAATTTCCATATCTACTTTCATTCTCAGTTCATTCGTTGATAATCAATATATTTATTAAAATGCGAATTTATGAACTTCTACATAAATTTAAGTCAATTAATATACATATTTGTCAAGCTTTCATCTACCTCTTACATTCAGCCGGAAGTGCATTTGGCCTTGTAAGTGTTCTGTCCATAATTTCTTGTCGACTGCACTCCGCAGTACACTGGTTACTATATAATTATTCTCCCCTGCAATTCCTCGCTCCCGCCCCGTGGATAGCGAAGAGAGAGAGAGAAACAAAAAATAAAACTAACGACAAACAATTCGGAGCATCACCAGTCCGTCTTTATTTTCTTCCTTTATTTTTTCGAGAGAAGCGAAAATAAACGAGCGTCGTCGACCCACACAGCTGAAAAACTGGACTACCATTGAATTCTGTTGTTGTTTTTTCCTCATTTGCGCTACTTCAGTAACGATGGAAACGATTCTTCAGAGTAACTCTTCAATAGAGAAATTTTGTTAGCGCAAAAGTACAGTGTATCGATTTCAAAATATTAGCTTTCCATTTGGAATTCAACAGCATTCTGAGTATATATTCATATTCAAATTGGTAGAACCTTGTTACATTAGTGTTCCGCTATTTTGCAAAAAGGATGTAAATTTCGGCGGGCCGAATTTCAGCTGTGTGAGTCGGTAAATTAGCGACCTTTTGATTTTCCCACGTTACATAATCCACGATCGTATAATATTATATGCGTATGGCGAGCGTGCGATTAACGTTTAGCGAACAATCCTGAAAAGCGCAAACGCGAAGCGACATTGTGTATTATAAATAAGTCATAACAAAAATAAAAAAAAAAAATACCAGAAAGCTCTGACAATTATGATTGCTCAAGGAGTTTACGAAGCAAGAAGAAGCCATTGTATAATTTTACGATTATCGTTGTATTTACTATTATCATTATCCTAAATATTGCGTTAATTATTTTAGCGAACGTCCCTTTTTTATACGACGAAAAAATTCATACGTCTTATGTCGTACATAACAATTTTTGTATGATTTTTTAGTTTTTGGAAACTTTAAGTATTGCGTTGTTATACTAGCTAGTTGCTATACTGAATACTATAGTTGTTAAACAAAACATTTGTATATCTTTTTTTTCATCATTACATTCAGTGCAGTTACTTCGAAATTTGTAAGAACTCGTTTTCGTTCTATAATGTAAGTTATTTATTATGTTGTATATTATGATTTAACAGCGAAGAGTATAAAAAAAATTGAACGACTGATGCTGCTTTCTCATCTGAACATGTATTTCGTTAATGTCGCTGTATATCGACCATCTTCATTATCCTCATCGTTATTTTTATTACTGCTGTAATTATAACTACTATTATTAATTATTATCGTTATTGTAATCTATTATGCTAATAGTTATTATTGTTATGAAATCGTGAAGTATCCTAAGTCTTAAAACAACGTGTGACTCAAATAATGTGAACGAGTTATACTGAAAAAATACTATGGAAAAAATGATTAAATTCGTATGAAATTAGGTAATGAGCAAAATAAACTATGTCGTGCTAATTATTGTTCGCATTCAATTTATTACTGATCTAGGCTTCTATCATTAAATCACATTAGACAGAGAAAAATGAATTACTATTATTTAATTATTTCTATTTTAGTTCGATATATACATCATTTGTAGTTGTTTGAAACGTGAATATGAATGAAAATCATTACCACGAATGCCTAGTCGTAACTACGAAGGCCTAAGTATTTCTCTGAACGTCATAAAATCAATAAGCTACTTTGACAATCACAGCATTTATAGTAAATACATATAATTATTCAGAATTTTTTTTTAATTAATAAGACTAGTAACATTCAAAAATATATTTTGATAGTGGGATTTCCATTCTCTCTCTCTTTCTCTGTTTATATTTTAAAAAGTATGTATTACTTTTGTAATTTTGAATTTTTTCACGACTTTCTTTCGATTATTTTATTGTTGATTATGCACTGTTTATTTGATTAAGATACATTTCCCCGTATAGTATTTTCATGAAGTATGTAATAATTTATTAAAACGAAGCGGAACGATATAATGTTCTTTAACACCATTTTACAATTGTACACGATGTTGTTCGCGTTATGTATTTGGAACATGAGAATTAAAAGTAAAAAAAAATTGTAAATATACATATGGCGTAATTGAGAGAAAAAGTATCCTTCGAAGCAATCGGCGGGTCTGTTGAAAATAATTTAAATATTCAACGACTGATTTATAGTGTTTCATCACGATGCACTCAGAAAGTAACTTAATTGGGGTAACTAAGTATACTTTAACAACGTAGTTATACTGTGAGTAATATAAAATTATTATTATTATTATAACATCAAAGTATTTATTCAAGGATAGAAGCAGAGAACTGCCGTAGAAAAATTTTATTAATTGGTCCTTATGATAGAATATTTTTTTCTAGTTACTTCAATTTTTACAAAAATTAAATTTGTAAAATCTCTTTATTGAATTATGGTTTAGATTTTTTAATTCAAGTGTTTTATATCTAAATAATGATAGTTAATCCAACTAAGAATTTTCTCTGAGTGTAAATAAAAGATAAACTTATGTGTAAACTAATAGTCGTTCCTTCAATGAGATAACAAGTCGCTTACATTTTAACGAAATCAAACCAATAAATATTAAATTTTAAATCAAAAATATTATTTCTTTAAAAATGAATGACACTTTTCAGTTACCTTCTTATAATTTTTTAACCTAAATATTTTTTGTTTTATTATATATATTTTCGAATATTAACTAATAATTATACCTATTTTTATTTTAAATTTTAAACTCTTTCGTTTCTTCTGACAGCTGTGATATTCATTCTCCGAAGTAGGTAAGTATAGGTTCGTAAACTAGTTATTTATAAATAAACTTACGTTTAAATATTTACAAAGGAATAACACCCTACGAACAGTTAATACAAATATTTCGGACGCCAAATCAAAATGCGAGACATGAAAGAAAAGACGTCACTGATAGCCAATGATTACGTTTGACCCTACTGCAAGAACTAACAGGAGAACAAATACAAATTGATTTGATCAAGTTAATGAGACACGTAAAACGAGTTTGGCCGGCAAAACTTCAACAATTGAAAATGACGCGTGAGTTCTTTTTCTGGCTTTCCTTCTTTCTTTCTATACCACCTGGAGACAACAATGTACTGCCCGATGATTGTGTGCGACGGAGGAAAAAGAAAGGATATACGAGGTAGGGTAGAAAAGTTTCCTACTTCGTCCGCCCATACGCGTAAGAGGCTTTTCCTATTTTATTCCCGTGGACTGTGCGGGAAGGAGCGCAAGTCGCACGCGCGCGGCTTCCTTCTTGTTTCTTGAACTCTTCATCAAGAAGCCTGCTGCCAGCACTGTCGTCGCCACCGCCTACTTACCTCGACAGCATAGACTTTTTCCGAACTCTCACTGGACTTTGCACTCCTCCCTTCCTTCCTCTCTCTCGCTCTCTCTCTCTCTCTCTCTCTCTAGATTCCTCGCATCCCTCGCTTTCTGCACTCCTTTTTATTTTTTAAGTACTTTCCTACGATGTCTCTCTCGCCTCGTCTCATGGCAGATTTATTTGGATTTCCACGCGGACTTCTAAAGAAACTTTTTCCACTCGGGAGTCGACCGGATAATTTGGATTTATCTCGAGGTGTACTCCCACGTACGTCGAGGATTAACTGCGCATTTAAAGGGAAGAGATGCTATAGCCCGGATAAATAATTTATAGCTTTCCTTTTAAATTACAAACTAAATAAAAAGAAGTAGCTCATCGATAGGTGAATAATAAACTACACTGTAGAACGTCGACGCTATCTAATACCTAATAATTTATTTTAGCGTAATAGTTACTTAACGGATGCTACTCTTCGGCGTTATACATCAAATATTTAGTTTTTTTCTTATTGCAAACAACTTGCACTGTGATCCTTATTTTTATAATTTCTTTCCTCTGAATATATCGTTATAGAGAAACAATAAAGTGTCTAAAACCTCTATTAACATATATCACGAAAGTTTTCGTTGACGTTGAGATAATGACGTACTTGAAATATATCAAACAATGAAATTGATTGCAATACAATATTTTTGACAGATGTTGATTTTTAATAGGCTCTTTTGTAACATTACGATTTAGTAATCTAATTGATTTATTATTTTTATATTATTAATTAATTAATTTAAAATTATAAAAGTCATTAATCAAGTAACAAGTTTCAGTTTTATTTTACAAAAATTTCGAAAAAAATTCTACTTCTTTTCTTTTTTTTTTAATTCTAATTATTCAACGTACAAAAATATTACTCTAATATATTTTTTCTGTATTTATCACTCCTTGTTTTTCAAACTTATATATAAAACATTTATTTGATATTTATGTGTTCTATAGATAATTTTTTTATTTTAAAATATAAATTGTCATATAACTATTTATAACTCATCAGAGATTCCTTCGAAATATTATTAAGTTTTTTCGAAATAGCAACAGGTGCAAGTAAAATTTTCGCATAGAAATTAACTTTTACGGCGCGAAAATTTGAATTAGAGATCTTCCTTCCTCGTTGGCTCCCCTCTCTTTCTCTGTCTATCTCTTTCTCTCTTTCTTAGTATCTTATATAAACTACTGGCACGTAGCTTCCTCAAACTTAATTTATTGATTCCTTTAATTAATTTTTTTATGAGGTTATGTTCATGATGAAGTTAGATTCAATTTAAAAGTTTCTGCTAGTCAGTTTAAATTAAACGATAATAACATAAATGGGATAAATAAGATAATGAAATTTTTCATTATACTTCTTACCGTGTAGAGAACTTTTTTTTTTCATTATAGAAAATAATGAATGATGGCGTTTTCGCCATCTAGCGGTAAGATGAACAGTACGGTGCGCATGCTCGGTACCGATGAACTGACTGATGGTGACGGCACGAACATTTGAATTAAAGATGTCTCTTCCTCTTTCTCTCCCCTCTCTTTAGTATCTTATATAAACTACTGGAACTTTAAATTAAACGATAATAACATAAATTTGATAAATAAGATAATGAAATTTTTCTTATACTTTTATAATTATTTAGTTTTGAATACTTAAAACTCGAGAATTCAATCTTAAAATTTCAAACATATTCGATTTTGATCTCTATCCTCTATAGACCAATTAAATGAGTCAACAACCACAACAAATCAAAAAGGTCTTATTGTGATGACAGGTTTCATCACAGACAAGATAAAAGTTTTTTCCCTTTTGATCGTCTCTTTTATCTATATTTTTGTTTCACATAATACATAGCTTTAAACCAATTTAACATTACATGTGTGTGTGTGTGTGTGTGTGTGTGTGTGTGTGTGTGTGTGTTTGTGTGTGTGTGTGTGTGTGTATAATTAATGTGAATGATGATTCGTCTACATATACGAAAATGTTTTATATTTGATTGCCATAAAATATAATCAAATAGGCAAGTATATACCAATTTATATCATCGTAAATATTATAGTATAGAATTGATACTTTCAAGTACTTCAGGCATACTTTTAAATACATCTTTAAAAAAATAGTTTTTAAAATGGATGGTTTGCATATATTGCTTGCTTTTGCTATCATTTCGACGATGAGCATCATATAACTTTATACATATATATAGTATAATATCTATTATTAGATTTGTAGAAAACTCATTTTAAACTCAATTGACTACTTTGATGCTCGAGTGAATACGACAGTTTCTGGGTTCACGAAATAATTTTTTATATTTTTTGTATCGAAAAAATTGAACGGTATTATTTAATTATTAATTATTTTACAAAAAAAAAAAAAAAAAAATAAAAATACCAGTTTAATAGAACCTTTAGCATATTTCATCCGATTGCACAATTCCAAATATTATTTCATTGTCCTTTTCATTCCTACTAAAGTTATGGGAATCATACAAATAATAATAGATGAGATATAATTGCATTTTAGGAGATAGAAAATATAAGTATTAATATAATAAAAATACCGATTTATATAATACCTAATTAGGTCTTTTCCTTTGAGTATATTATCACGAGGAGACATTTTTTTAACAGATTAATGGGCAAAATTTTTATTTTAAATGTCATTTTTACTAAGTAAAATATATATTTCACGTAAAGTTTATATTTTACTTTTCTTATTAATGCTTATTTTACTTGCGTTTGCTTTGTAGAAATATCTTTAGAAATCCTGTGTATCGTTGTATATATCTTATCGTAATTCGTATAGAACAGAACAATAGTACATTACGCACCAAGGTATACATGTTGCGTATACTATTTTTTCTCATGTATTCCCTGGAGAAAAGTATATTATTGTCTTCTCACCCTGATCTCAGGGTCTTAAG
>JAYJLV010000046.1:1517698-1547639 GCA_036873485.1 Torymus texanus | reverse complement strand
AAGTGTTAGTTTTCGTCCACATGAAGTTTGAAAATGCTAGTTTTCGTAACCAAAAAATTTGAATGCTAGTTTTCGTATAGTACGTCGATATAAAAGATACGGGCAAAAATCATCGTCCAACAACGGTCAAGTGCGAGTCCGGTTACCGGCTTGCTCCGGTTTTTCGCGCCCTATAAGTATATATTGTCCAATATCATAGTCTCTCTCCTTCTCTCTCTCTCTCTCTTTCGTTTTCCCTATCTGGTTTATCGGTATACTCGCGGCGGGGGAGCCTTTCGCAACACGCGATATATACGTGCGTGCTGAGCCTTTTCTTCTGCGTCACTGTGCAGTTGATAGAAATTCCGGGGTTGTGACCTCGCACCGCATGAGTGTAAGAATCCTAGATATGCAGCTGCTCTCTGCTGAGATATTTGGCGAATCGGGAACAGTGAAGAGATCGCGTGAGTTGAGGTTCGGTAATTGATAGAACGCGAGAGGATGTATTTATAATGGTGTTGTTTGCACACGTGCTTCCAATGTCGTTGTGCAATATTGCGATTTCACGCTTTATCTTTGACACGTGTATATAGGTGTAATGCAATAAACTGTGATGCACGGTAATACCATACTTTTCAATAGCTGATAATAGGAAATGAATTTTTTGGATCTAAAAATTAATAATTTCTTGGCATTGTTATGATTTTAAAAATGCTATTCGAAATGTAAACAAGTAGGTAGAAGTATTACAAATTAAGCGTGTAAGATTTATGGGATGAATTCAATAGAAGCATTTTATTAATGCAGCCTGTTGATTAAGTGCCTATAGTTGTAAGCTAGTTATTACCTTTATGGAAAGCAGATATTTTAATTATGTTGGTTTATGTGATTCATTTTTTCTTGGGGAATACCTATAGCAAATATAAGTGTTTACATTATTTTAGTACAACTCAATCATTCTTCGTAGCAGGAAAATTTTAATTTTCCTAATGGCTCACTAATGAAAATTTGATTGTGATTAATTCCTAGGGGAGCATATGTCAGTGTCAGTATAGTCAATTTGTTACAAGATTATTATTTGTTTTTAATGCATTTCATTAACGAGCCACGATCACGTTTTCTTGCGGAAGGCATAAGTTTCCCATATAAAGAATTTTTATAAATAATTCTAAATTTTCTAAAAATCATCATTACTGCCTCGATGACCATTGTGGTATTCTAGAAAAATCATCTTCCGCGCTCCATTTCATATATCTGTGGTTCATTATTTCACACGTACATTGACCCACTTTTTTCAAGTGCCCGACCCATTTTCACCTCTTCTTTCTTGCACAAGCCTCGTTTGTCTTAAGACCCATGCACCACCCAAGTTTCTTTTCCTGTAACATAATCATCTTGTAACCCACAATTTCGTGTGTATTAGTTGAATCGATATAGGTAATTGCACATTATTGATTCAACTAAAGTTTGCTACACTTTTAGAAAAGAAAAATTTCCACTTGCGATTTTTAGTTTTAGTTATAAAAATTATGAGTCAAATACTGTATATATTTGCTTTTAATTCAAATGTTCCGTCTTCAAGTTAAAGTATGCTATTGCATAATGTTTAAATAGATAGTCGAAAATATTCCGTAACATAAAAACTAAGTAATGATAGATATCTTTGTTCAGAATTATGAAGATCTTTAAATAAACTGATAGTCACAGCTTAAAGGCATGAATTACTACTATCTTCATTACATAACCATGATTACGCTAAGTTTTTCTTAATTTTCACCAAGATAAGCTCTAATTATACTGTTGTTATTGCACTTAACGTTTTTTTTTTCTACAAACTTACATACTTATTTTAACCTCAACACTCACTTACCGTGAGTTTCATATTCAAGTGGAATTTTTCAACTTACTCGCATACCACGCGATGCACCACGAATACTATGTAAACACATCATTCATCCGTTGGGTGTCCTATAGCGAACTACTCCGTCGTCTCACGTATTTTCAGATGGCCCAGCAGGAATTCGCGCGCGGATACTTGCGCCTTTGCCCTCTCGACCCACTTACACCGCGTCGCGGATTTCTAGCTTTCGTATAGTTGCGATTTCGGTGGTTCTATATTATATGTTACTTGTTCTATCAAAAGAGTATTTGATGAAACTGTCGTAATACAACATGAGGGTGAAGTAATATTATAAAAATAAATTATTTATTTTCAGAATAATAACTATTGCTATTATATTTGAGACAGCTTGATTCGTTTATTCATACGTGAAAATTATTAATGTCACTTGTCAAAATTAATGGGCACATTTGCGTTATATTAAATCAACTAATAAAATAGAAACGTTAACATGAAAATTCTTGTCAAGTTCCACCTTCTCTTTTTGGCACGGTAATGTCATTATATGTGAGTGGATTTTACAATGTACTATTGTTAATAATAAAATCGATAACTCAAATAATTATGATGTACATTGAAAAAGATGAAAAATAAAAAATAAAATTTCGAAAAATCACGGGAGTATATGATCAACTTGTATTTGAAACTCCCATTTATTCAATGAGCAAACTATCGAATTTTTAAATAATCGACTTACTTCCCCGCTTCATGGACCGCGAATTTCAGACACGAGGAAGTGGCTCGTAAAATCAACAGCACGTGCATGTAGATCTTCTGTTATCGCCGCTTTTTAAATTCGGAGATACTACGGCGAATCTGAGAATATGATAATTAAACCCGTTAAACTTTATACACATGTCATTTCGAAACTATCCGTCTAATTAAACTATTTTATACATAGTATCCACCGTGGTTCATTATTAAAGTTAATTTTATTCGCATTCATGTACGCATGTATGACATTATTTTTGGTATATATAAAAACCGTATGCATAATATCGTTCTTCTGCAGCGCTAACGTATCAAATTCAAGTGAGGTTTGTCGCTAGACGACATTCGTACGAAAATCACATTTGTATTTTTGCCAAGATTTTAGCATCACTTTTTACTTGTGTACAATTAATTTGTATCGTAAATTCACTGCAATTTTATACGTTTTTATTTATTTATAACTAGTTAATTTTAAAGTAACTATTTAATTACGTATACTTTAAATAATTAATCAATTTTGACTGATTAGAAGAGAAATTTTAATGATACGTGAAAAAATTTAATGATTTGAATCGTCTTGTATAATAATAGACTATTATTATTGAAAAATAAAGATGATTGTTGTATAAAGGGTGTATATATTTATATAAAAATTAAAAAGTAATACCTGACATATATTAAAAGTATTAATTGTCAAATTCTATTTACGAGCCACAAAAGTATCATTCGATCATGTTTAACTCGTTATATACTTAATTTGAACAAATCATTTTTCTGCCTTATTTGTAATGAATTAACTATTAAATAAAAGTAGATTCCAACTAATAAGTTGCTAATCATACCATCAAATGCATATTAATTTGATATGTTTACATTTTTGTCTAAATAAAAAATTAATTATATTTGCGTTATTAAATTAACGAGCCTATAAAACTGCGTCAAAATTTACTAAAACAACACACGCTTTATTGAATTGCAAATTATCTAAAAACTCACGGAAATTATCCTATACACCTAATTTAATTCACCTTATATAGTAGTAGCTAAATATTGACGTGAAATCATGTAATAGCGAGTTTCGTGTGATGTATTCAGCATTAATCACCGTTTACTTACGTCGCATTTCCGAATGCAGCTGAGAGCAATACGAACGAGCAAAACCCACCTTTATAATTGTATTAGATAAGAGGATCATTTCCTCAGTCGTAGTTGTAACGTGACAAATCAACGCTACGAATATATAATTAACATGTCGCGCGGTTGGAGGCTCGACTAACCGAGAAAATGATTTGCAAGGCCCCTGGACACGCGTGTAAACATCGAACGCTCATAATATAAAAGCATTCATAGGCGATGTTTATAAACGACGCTTTTCCGCAGCGTAGATACCGATCGGAATTAGCGCCATCAATAGTTGCTGCTTTATTCGGACGTAATACACGCCGTGATTTTATATGCTTTTCGCAGTGTCTCTCTGCTCCTTTTCCGTTTTCTCGATCGCCGAGTATGTGGAACGAGTATGATAACGCGACCGCGTTATTAATAATATGGATGATTTTGAAGTGTGGTGTGTTGTTTTGAAAAATCGTACGAAAGCAGCATATTGCGTAGTTTTCCTTTTTCTGGTTTCTTTCTTTAGTGTTTTTGTTTGCCAGAAAATGCTATTACGTTGATTCTTAAGCTAAATAGATTGTGATTAAGTATACTGCAATTAGCACGTAAATAAGTAGGTGTTTGAAAAATTACATTAAGATAAAGAGAACGTATACTTAAAACATTTCTTTTTATAATTTTTTGATATTGAGCTATTTCTTATTTTATTTTTAAACAGTAAGATGTAATTAAGTTGCTTTTCAAAGTCTTTCAATTGCCAGAATAATTATTTAAGTTCTATACTAATTTGATAAAAATTTAAAGACATTGTTTATGTTATATCAATTAAGATAATTTAACTTTTGTTTCATTAAACGATATACAAGAAGTATTTTCAAGCCGGAACAAATCAACATTCAGAAATTGATTTAAGAAACAATTAAACTTCAATATAATCAGTGTTATATTGTTAAATTTATTTAAAATTAAATTTTGTTATATATTCGCATTAAAATGATATAGTTTTTTCGAGACAACAAAATATAACGCATTCAAATTAAATAATTAATTTAAACCATACAGCTGATGAAATTTTCATCTTACTAAAAAAAAGAACCATTAAAAAATATTGACCAACAACAGTAATATTTTCCACGCGTAGGTGGTATCAAAACGATAATTCATCGAGACGAAAAGCTGTGTGGCGCGCTCGGGCGAGAAATGCGGCAGGCCCGGGAACCCCGTGAACAGCCCTGGCTCGGTGCTCCCTCCTCCGTCGTGATGCACGCATCGATCGCGTGCTGAGCACGTGCTGCACACGCTGCTACCACTGCGTGGACTTTTTGTAAGCAAGCGCCTCTCGGTCGCGCGCGCGAAACTCGCCGCACGTCCACGCGCTCTTTTTCTCTTTCCTCATTTGCTTCTTCTTCGCGTATATATACATACACACACACGACCACGCGATATTTTTGCGCGCTTTCGTTTTGTATTTAGAGAGACTTCTGTAAAACGGGAGCGCGTTGTGGTGCTATTCGAATGAACGTGAATCACCGATTTAAAGCGTGTATTTTTTCATATCAAGTTTTTATAGCCGTGTGGCGGACGATTCGTCGATGTTGTTTATATTGACGCGCCTCTACGGTTTTTTTCCTTATGTATTCATATAGGTGACAGTGTTTTTAATTGGTGCTTGTATAGTATCGTATAATCGGATATATCTGCGTTTTTGAGATGGATAATATTGCTCGCGTATAAGTTTAAATAAAGAATTCATTGTATATGAGGAAATTGAAAAGTAGTTCAATGAAAACGATTGAAATTTCGTTGGAAATTGTTGGAAACTGTTTTAAAGCCCGGGAATTCTACGAAAATAAATTGCTAAGAAAATCTGCACAAAATATTAGATACTATAATACATAAACTTACAGAATAATGTATGTATAATATAGGATTATACAAATAAAGCTTCAACTTTTAAGATATACGAGTTAATTTGCAACCTATATATATTCAATGAAATCGACTTGACGCAAATCGAAAGCTATGATAGTTTCCACCTACTTATATTATTAGAACAAACAAACTACGCTTAGCAGATCCGGTGCGTATTATATAGGTATATAGTTAGATTTGGCGTACACAACGCTTCATATAGCCTTGCACCTCTTCGCGTATCCTTATCGTCGCATTCGAGTAGAGCTCTCAATGCCGAAAAAATATTGTATATCGATTGGTTTGCGGATCTGGATTTTAAATGCAGCAGGGCGAGCACGAACGAAGAACAGAGTCGCATCATCATGCATTTTTCATCGCGCCAGTCCACGCGAGGCGCGAATGTTTTGATTTATGATACGATGGATTGCAATTCATTAGGTGCGCACGGTTGATGTGTACGTGAATTTTAAAAGAGACGGTGCGGTGCCAACGTTGCATCTCAAGAGCCTTTCAATTAAACATCCTCCGCGTTTTGTTTTTTGTCACGCAGTCTAGAATTAATATTCGTACGTTAGAATACTGTAAAAATATTCGAAATGTCAATAGTATTATCTACAATGAAATCCTATGTAATTACAGCACAACTGGCAGCGTTTTCTCGGGCAAGGCTATGCTCAACGACTCGCCCAATGCTGCTCTGGATAAGACCCTCTTGAACAAATTCCTATCTCTGCCACAGCCGGAGGACAAGATCCAAGCCAAGTACATCTGGATTGATGGCACTGGCGAAGGTCTCCGCAGCAAGACCAGGACCCTCGAATTCATCCCCAAAGATCCCAAGGGTAATTATCAAAGTTCAATTGCATTATTTCTCTTATGTCAGATTGGCTTAGCGCGTGCCAAGTTTCGCGCGCATGTATATTTATGTGCTTTGTGTATAGCTGAAAACGTGAATGTGAAATCAATAATTTTTTTGTTATACTGAATTTAAAGGCGATGTTGTCAAGCATTTGAACACTTTTTATGTTTTCGTCTAAATGTTGAGTAAATAAAAACTGGTATTTTTATTATGCATAATAATTAATAAACCTATAACCATTTACAGAACTGCCGAAATGGCAATACGATGGTAGCTCAACCTACCAGGCCGAGGGTGGCAACAGCGACATCTATCTTTTGCCCCAGGCCATCTACAAGGACCCGTTCCGCTGCAACAACAACATCCTGGTCCTCTGCGATACGTATCTCTCCGACATGACGCCAACCAAGTCGAACAAGCGCGCCGCCGCGGCTAAGGCCATGGAGTTGACCAAATCAGAGGAGCCCTGGTTCGGTATCGAACAGGAGTACACCTTCTTGGACTTCGACGGCAGGCCCCTTGGCTGGCCCAAGAACGGTTTCCCCGGACCCCAGGGACCCTACTACTGTGGAGTTGGAGCTGACAGAGTCATCGGCCGCGAGATCGTCGAGGCTCACTACAGAGCCTGCTTGTACGCCGGTGTTGCTATCTCTGGCACCAACGCCGAGGTCATGCCATCCCAATGGGAGTACCAGGTAATTATTTTTCTATAATTATGGGCAAAAGAGCTCTTCAACGTTGAAAATGTTTCGTTCGAAGATTAATCAATCGAATCGTACATATTTCAGGTTGGACCCAGCCACGGTATTGCCGCCGGTGATGACCTCTGGATGTCTAGGTTCATCTTGCACCGCATCGCTGAGGAATACGGTGTAATCGTCACCCTGGACCCCAAACCCATGGAAGGTCACTGGAACGGCGCTGGTGCCCACTGCAACTTCTCCACGAAGACGATGCGCGCCCCGAACGGTATCGAAGAGATCAAGAAGGCGATCGAGAAGCTGAGCAAGAAGCACGAGAAGCACATTAGAGCGTACGACCCACGTGAGGGCAAGGACAACGAGCGCCGATTGACTGGCAAGTGTGAGACCAGCAGCATCCACGACTTCAGCAGCGGCGTGGCTAACCGTAACGTCAGCATCCGTATACCGCGTGGAGTTGCCGAGGCCAACAAGGGCTACCTTGAGGACAGAAGACCAAGCAGCAACTGCGATCCCTACTCCGTTTGCGACGCCCTCATTCGTACCTGTGTGCTCAACGAGTAAATTAGCGCCCAGTTGCGTTAGAGATACGAGGAGAATATATAATAGCGAAAGACCTGAAGAACCTAGGTTCGATCTTGAGATCGTAAGAGAGCCTTAGGGATGTTATAATTGTTAAGTGAGAAAACACGGCTCTTAATCATGAAGCATTTACAATTAAGTGAGATTTGTTGTACCGACGAATACACCGTTTATTCTGATGCGAGCATTTCTATTATATATGAATCAATGAACGTTCGTGCGAAAGCTGTAATAATCGTCTTTATGTATAATAGTTTCAGTCGATAACGTTACTAATACTTTGCAAGTCGAACAACGTTCGGATTAACGATTAGCGGTCCGCTGAACGGCGACGATGCGTAATCAATGCAATTTTTTACATTCCTTGCTTGTTCGATCCCTTTTTTAAACACAGCTTTTACTTTGCGATTTTTAACTTGATTTTTTTAACAGAAGATTGTGTGTCGCCTGAACAAATAACTCGATATTTTCACTAGTTTTGTTTTAAATTGTGTGTTTTTGAACTGTTATCTATAGGAATTTTGTTAGCGTTTGTATTGTAAACATTCAAGCGTATACTTAAATCAATATTATTAAAAATGTTATGTTGAATATAGAGTATTTGAAGTACAAAAACGAGGAAAATTTTAAATGTAAAAATTATATAGCGGAGTTTAACACTGAAAATTTTATGAGCGAAATATAAATTTGAAACTTGATTGTTAACTTCAATATCGTCAATGCATCGTTGTTTGTAACCATGTTACTACTCCGTTTTTGTTCTTAAGTTTGTGCATTACTCTTCAAATACACGGAAGAGCCTGAGCATTTTTAGCATTAGATACTATATGATTGTATCGGTATATATGTATCTTAATATAGAGTTAATTATAGGAGATTATGTAGATCATAAAAACTAAATATCAGCGCGGTCATTGTAACTTGTATATTTTCATATTTGTAAAATAAAGATCACTATTTTCCATATGAGTAATTGTAGAGTGCAGAATTTTGTCTCAAAGCCAGTCAATTAGATATATTGAAACATCTGTAAAACTTTAAGATGTTATATTTTTTCTTAATGCTAATAATCGTACTTACTTTCCAAAAATAAAAAAATTATTGCATTTGTTACATTACAGAAAATAATAAATTGTTATTATGTAAAAATTTTATTGTTTTTATTTTTTACATTCACAATAGATTTACAGTAAATATTTTCAGATAAAACACTTTTTAATTAATCCCATTTAAATAACTATTTTCGTATTTTTTTAAAACGATAAATAATGCGATATAAGGTAACTAAGAAAATAAATCGACCGATTTTCATCGGGCAAGGCCTATTCTCTTTGTCTCCTGGAAAAAATTCGGTACCCTGATGGATTTGAGTTTTTATTGTTGTTTTTTTATAAAACCCCGATTTTGAATTTTGAGTTTTTTAAATTCTTTTATATTTTACATACATTATTACTTAATATAATGAACTTTTCTAAAATAATAATCTTCACTTTGTCATTTGTTATTAAGGAAAAATTTTCAAATCTCGGTTTTTTCAGAGAGTAAGTACTTGATTTATCGACTTAAAATTTTAACCAATTATTTAACTCATTGCAACTATATTTGGTTAAAATTTCAAGAGATTATCTTTATTTCTTTTTTAGAAAAAAAAATATTTTATAAAAAAGTAGAGTTTCCATTATCTCACGATAATAAGAGTAAAAATCAACTAATCGTTCTGAAATTATGCAGAGATATAGCTTCTTATATCTTCAAACAGAATTCCCTTCTTAAAAAAAAGATATTATTGGGGGGGGGGGGTCCAATTTTTCGACGTCTCACTTGAAAATTTAAGTCAACTATAGACGTTCTCGATTCCGACATAACTACTACCGCCCAAAGCATCGAATTTCAATACGATTTTACAGCCAATGAAATTCGTTTAAAGCGAGTCCAACTCGGTAGAAATTTTTTCATTCGCTGTAATATAAGTAGTATTTATGAAATTCGATGCTTTTGGACAGTAGGTGAATTTTTACATTCGAAAATATGATTTTGGTAGTATAGAATTTCGAAATTCTGTACAATCTACAGTATTTATGTCGGAAAATGGAGATCGTCGATAGTTGACTTCATTTTCAAGTAACTCGTCTAAACATTCGACCCTCCCCTCACCCTATAAAGAACAATGAATCTTCCTATGTTTTTAAAAAAAGTAGATTTTGAGTTTTCGTACAATAGCAAGAGAAAAAAATCAACCAAACGTCATTTTTGCAGAGCGTTTTCTTAGAGAATATTTTTGATCCATACAATTTTTAAGACTTATTAAAAAAATGCATACAATTATGATTAAAATTTAAAAAAAAGGATTATTTTTATTGTTTTTTGTAAAATATAAAATATTGGATTAAAATGTAAAAAGATATTTTTATTTCTTTTTGTAAAATATAAAATTGCTTTTTAATGATGAAACAATATATACGAAGAGTAAAAATATAGACTCACAAACCATTTAACATAGTCTTCCGTAGAAAATAAAGTCTTAAATTTTAAATATTGGCATTAAAAATTAATTAAAGGATATCAGTAAATTAAGTTTGAGGAAGCTACCTGTTTTTATAGCATTTGTCATGATATTTGTTACCTATTGATTTTTTTATAATAAACATTTAAATTAAATTTCTTATTCAATATTTATTTTTTTATGTTTTATATATTCACAACTATTTAAAGTTTTTTTCATAATATTGGTGTTATTTTATTCATATAAAATTATATCGTTTATATATTATAATTTATACGTTTTTATGCAACCAATGTATTAGTTTTTAAGAAAATATAAGTTAAAAAAAAAAGAAAATAGATATTGTCGACAAAATAAAATATTATAATAATGTAACAACAAATTTTTGACATAGAAGTACTTGTGCTTTTATCTACTTGTCGATATATATACACACACACACACACGCCTATTCGTTCATTGAAAAAAAAAACCTAGCTCTTCTTTACCATGTTATGTATGACATTATATATATACACACACACTATGAACAATGTAAAGCCATAACCTTAAAATGTTTTGGAATTAGATTCCAGAGCATAAGTGTTGATGGTTTTCAAATTTATTAAAATGAATTTCTCTATGAATAAGTTATGTTCGCATTTATTGAAATGCTCTAGTACAGTACAACTTTTTAATAGTTCAAAAAATAATTTACTAAAATCATCAAATAATGCACAAACAATATTTATTAGTCGGACTGTTATAGCAAGACCAAAAGAATTTGATGAGTTAAAAAGAAGAACTAAAGAACAACAAGAAAAAAACAAATATCAAAATGAAACAGAAGAAGATAATGGTCCATTTGGATATCTATTAATGGTATGATTCGCAAAAATTTTTCAATTTATATATTTTGTTTTACAAGTCACATTATTTCAGTCTATACCAATCATTACTTTCGGACTGGGCACATGGCAAATTCAAAGACGAACATGGAAATTAAATTTAATTAAAGATTTGCAAGAAAGAATGTCAAGAGAACCTATTGAACTACCAGAAAAGTGAGTACTGTTGTAATATATTATTTTAAATCTATTACATGAAATTGAGTAACTTTTGTTTCAATATTTCAAGATAAATTAGTGTAAATATTTTAATTGTATGATAAATCCTTCTGTATTTAAAATATGTGATTCAGATGTATATTTCAAATAATATTTTTGAATTTAAAATACTTTTTATTCATTTTTTAAAATTATATTAGTTTAGATGACTTGGCTCAACTAGAGTACTGTCCAATTAAAATACGAGGTGAATTTTTACATGACAAAGAATTTATTGTTGGACCCAGAAGTTTAATTATTGATGGTCGTGGAGCAACTGAAGGCAAAGGAAATTTAATATCAGGAGGTACCTTAAATAAAGGATATAATTTAATAACTCCATTTAAGGTAGAAAATAGAGAGTAAGTGTTTTCATTTTTCAAAAATTTTAATTATATATAAATAATATTATTTACTGTTTTAAAGTTATTCATAACAATATTTAAATAAAATAAAATTGTTTATTTTTTAGTTTAATTATTCTTGTAAATAGAGGGTGGTTACCGCATAAGTTTAAAAGTGCTCAAACAAGAAAGAAGTGTGAAATAGAAGGAACTGTAGAATTAACAGGAATTAATCGGTTAACTGAAACACGACCTCAGTTTGTTCCTAAAAATGAACCCGAAAGAGGCATTTGGCATTACAGGTTTTTATTGTTTTTAAATATCTTTCCTAATTCATCTTTCCTATTGTCTTCTAAAATATTTAATATAATTAAAATATTTGTGTTTAGGAATATTCATGAAATGGCAGAATATGCTGGTACAGAACCAATATATTTAGATATCATTGAATCTGATCCTAGTCAAGATATGCCAATTGGTTCTCAAACCAGAGTTAATGTTAGAAATGATCATTTAAGTTATATTATAACATGGTATGGATTATCAGCAATCACAGGTTATTATTGTTTTAGGATGTTTGTACAGAGGAGACCAATATTTTAAGATTGGTTGTAAATTTTAGAATACAAAATAATTTATACTTGTTATATGTAAACTGTATTTATTAGAACAAAAATTTTAATTACTTTAACCTTGTGTACATAAATAATATTTTTAGCTTATATTAAGAAACTTAACATATCTGAATTTTATAATTACAAAATTGATTTAAAATTATAGATAAATACTAAAATGTACAATATGTACATGGAATAAACATATATATTGCAATATTTCATAAAGACTTGTTAGAATTATGTTAATTATCACGATGTCAAGTATTTCCGTCCATAAAATTGAGCTTTCTTTTCAAAACCAACAGATTTAATGGGAGTATTTAGCTTATAAAATGGATTCATTGAGTACTGAAATAATAAATGTAATTTAAATAATTACTGATTTTCGTATAAAATAATATATAATATTACCTTGATGTATGTTTCATACATTTCATTAAAGAAATTTTTAATTCCATCATCATTCTTAGAATCATGAACCATAATAAAACGTATGTGAGTTGCAGTAACAAATGCACTAACAAACCATTGATTAAATTTATCTACAACTTTAAGATGCATATTGGTTGTTTTCCATACATGCTCATCCACCAAATCAAGTGCAGCATGAGCTATAAATTGACTTAAATGCGAATGATCCTCTTTCTGAAATAAATATATTTTCTTTTTTATTTTATTACTTATATTTACATATATAATCATTAAAAATATTCATAGGTATTTTAAAATTTATTTTATAGCATGGTTATGAACATCTGTAGGTATCCATTCTTTTTAAATCCATTTTGAATATAGAAAAGCCTAATGCTATTCATTTGTATGAAAAAAATACAATACATTGATTCACAGTATAAGTTCCAAAACACATCGCTGTGATGTTTGTTTTGTTTCGATATTGGTCTAATAAAATTATGTTTTGTCAGATATATATGCACCCATATAAGCATACTTTGTATACATAAATCAGTCATACAAATAGCAGAGCTAAAATAAACAATAAGATCCTTGTAATCTCTAACAATAGATAGGGAAAGAGAGTTCAGTATCACTTTCAATACAATTGAATGTATTAAAAAATGAAAAGATATAAAAACAGCCAATAAAAAAACTTATATTTGTTAATCTTTTGCAGTATATATGTTTCAGAAACTCAGATTAATATCCAAAGTTGAATTAAGTAAGATTTCTCAAAGTTTGTTTTCATTATGGTAGCAAGAGTTTGTGTAAATAATAGTTATTAAACTAATTGGTGAAGTACCTATATAAGATTACATAAATGATTAGTACTATAAGACACAATAAAAGTTTAACAGAATTTTTGAGACAGTTTTATGCCTTCAATCAGATTTATTTGATATAACCTAAATATAATCTTGCTCCCTTATTGATAAGAATCTTGTCAATAAACAAAATTCAAGAGAAGATCAAATATTGAGGGAAATTGTATGATACTAAACTATCAATAACTACTCAACTTTACAATATTAACTATGTAAATAATACACACCTTTGTATCTTTGTTGGAGTTAGTAAATTCAATTTCAAACAATGGATTATCTGCATGACCAACAATGGCAAAGTAGTAACTTGACGTCATGTTTCTTCTTTAATCCAACAAAATAATTCTAAAAAATATCATAAATCAAAACATTTAGAAGAGTATAAACAATCTTCACAGCTGACCGCTATATACTCCGTCAAAACATAACCTATTCGAATGAACCTAGCTCAACCTCATAGTTCAGAGTCAGATGAAACAGTTCATATCATTGGAAGGCAACACCCGGATTCGCGGAAATTTAAATGGACTAGCGCGCGCCACCTACGTAATTCGTGCACCAACAATCGATAAGACAGAGACAGAGCGAAAATAATAGAGCTATAGGACGGCTACTGCACGTATAGCTGACGTAGCCGGCATCTTGGCAGCGCAACGATTGCAACCCGTCGTCGTCACGCACACCGGCGCAGCGTATAAACTTGGCACTGTGAGTACACACGCGCGCGAAACGTCAGGTTTATTTTCAAGGTAGCGGGCGCTTGGGTGATTTTCGGTGCGCGCTCTGTCCCCGCTCTGCGACCCCCGTCGACCTTCGTGCCGCTGCTCTCGTTCTCATCGCAGGCTCCTTTTCTGCAAGAACGGAGCGCATATCGCATCGCACTGTCATTAATTGGGGAATCGCATCGTCCGTCCAAAAGCCTTTAGCATCATCTTCGCGAAGAGTAGCTTATTAGCGGCTGTCAAGAGCGAGAAGAGAGAAGAGAAGAGATGCTCACCGTTGACGACAGGAAGGTAAGCGTCTCTTGTTCGAGTTCGCGATGGTGATAAGCGTCTGGCTTTTATATACGTATACGACTGGCAGACGCTCGCTTTATCTTATCGGCGTGTAAACTCACGCAGCAGCGCTCTGTGAATACACGTATACCTTTCTTTGCATGATGCGTGATTTCGGTGGTTTTTTTTTCGAACATGCTTGGCTGTCGTGTGGAACGAGTGGTTGGGGAATGATGTTTGATGGTGATTTAAGGTTATAAGCTGTGACGTTTTCGAACGTGCACGGTGCATGGTGTGATAGTGCGTACTTGTGGTTGCTTCGCGAACGTGTAGATATAAGTATAGGTACGAACGAATTGTTCTTTTATCAACTGCAATTTCTTTTTATTTAAATGCTCATATGTTTATTGTGCACATAGTTGGCCCGACTGCTTAAGTGACATATACCACTTGTTTGCGTGAAACAATGTCAGCCTTCATTTTAAAATATTTATCAACTTTTATATTGATTTTTAACATATTACATGTAATTGACAGTCCACCAATAGATAATGAAGATAAATATTCTAAAAGGCAATTTTTTTATATTTAGATTTCTATGTTAATTGGTAACATTATTATAAACACTTTAATGTTTGAATAAATAATACTAAAGTTATTTTTAGGTGGATCTGTGATATTTATAGCAGAGATCTTATAGTTTCAGAACTACCAATTAACTTTTGATATAATTTATTTACAGTTACATTTAGATTTACAAAATTTATAAACATTTATAGATAATCAAATTATTACAAACTATAATTATTTTAATTTTAGCTTAAATTTCAATAATATATTCTATCTGATATTATGTACTTTTATATATTTATTTTGTATGAATGTTTATATGCTTTTTTATATGTGACTTTATTTGTATCTTGGATCTTTCAGCTTTTTCTAAAATGTATTTTCAAAAATTATTCTCATGTATATATATATATAAATGTTAATAATAACTTTCTAATAACTATTTAATTTTTGTGTTGTCTTCTCTGCACCCAACCTACCCTATTCTATTTTGAATATCTCAAATAACTTTTCTAAAATGTAAAAATGTATTTTTTAGTAGTTATTAATAAAAATTATTTTTGGACAGCTTGCACTCAAGTGATTTTATTACTAACTCTTTTCATTATAACAATGTATCACAATATCTCTCTTTAGTATTAAAGCACTCTTCATTGACTTAAATGACTTCAACTTAAGAATATATCGTCCATAAACTCTTATTCATAAGTTAAAGACAAACATTAATTCGCTTAAAATAATAATCATTCCTTATAGAGTAATAATGAAAGAAACGACGTAAAATAAATTGAAATTTGAAAAACTGCAAAATGTCACATTTTGGGTTTTACATGATATTATACGACGTTGCGATTTTATAAATTTTGTCTGTACTTTTCAACAGATTGGTCTGAAATTTAGTCCATGAATGAATTATATAAATATTTTATATTACTGCTCGAAGAATTCAAGCAACTTAAAAAACAATAAATAAATAACATTGAGACCGGTTCAGTAGAAGGCTTTGTCGGTATAAAAGATCCCCTTAAGAGTAAAAAATTGGGTTGCTTAGTGACCTATCATATTTTGCAAAAGGTTAAAAAAATCTTTTCGTGTTAAATATTATTATTTTTTTATAGAATATTCTTAAAATTATCTTTTTCACAACTAGAACTTACTTATCTATCATTTATTAATAACTATAATTTCAAGACGAAAAACTGACAGAATCGTTATTTATTCTTAAAATTATGTTTTGTTGATTGTCGGTGATTTTCGTTTCAGAAACAATAAAGGTATCATCATTTTTCTTTCTAATTTTATAGAATAATATTATTGGATTGTGTAGGGCAAACCGCAATATTTTTTATTAATTATTTTTTCATGATCAGCATCGGCAGTTTAATTTGATTTTTTTTTCGTACTTAATAAAAATTTTTAGAAAAAGAGTTATGCAAGTCCTCTGCAATGGCATAAAGAATATCTTATTAAATTTTCGAATAAATCCATCCATTATATTTGTGCAAAAACGATTTTTAAATTAGTCTTTTTTAAGCATAAGAGGCTAGAGAATTTTAAAAACGTCTTAAGAAAAATGTTATTGATTAGATCATTGTAAAATTTAGTTAAGTATTTTTTATATCATTATGGAGGGCTTGGCCAAACCATTATTTATTCTTAAAATGTGTATGAATTTAATTTAATTTATTGACCAGAAAAATTTACAGAGGTAAAATCCTATAGAGGTAAACGTTACCTGTACATAGGCTGGTATACAAAAAATAAAATTAAGGGGTTGATAATGTAGGGATCTACTAGAGGTGGGTCGAGTAGTTTACAAGTTTCTTCTTATTTTTTAAATAGATTTAAATGTAATAGTGTAAATGATATTGTAGTGTACTAAACTTAATCATATTTTCTCACCAATACATTCATTTATTAAACTAAAAAGGTTCAAACGCACGAAAAATATTTATAAACTCATAACAATAAAGATTGAAGAACTATTTTACGAGCAAATTACTTGAAAAAATACACGAATCAAAAATTAATGTTAACAGTATAAAAATGAATTAAAAAGCGTTAGATTAACATCATATTTCTGAAAATATTGCATTCGTATCTGCTTGCAAAATTTATTTTCACTTAAATGTATTTTGTAATGCAAAACAGAAGAAACCCAAAATTTTCGATCTATTCGTTTCCAACCCTTGGATATATATATTTGTAATACTCAACATCGGTTAAATTTTTGTATCCTTATTTATATCGAGACCGAAAAAATTACCAAATATCGACTACAACCTGTAAATAATGATTTTAAATAATGGATTTATGACGAACAAATTATTACTGGTCATTAACATTCATACATAAATAATTTATTTTATACTTTTTTTTAATAAAGCACTAGTTTTTATATTTTACCTATACGCGAATCTATGTATGAAAATGATTTTGTGTATATATACGTGTAATAATTATTGTATTTACTTAGTTTACGAATACAAAACAAAATTTTTCAATAAAAATGATAAAACATTAATGATATAACCAAAAATGGAGATAATTTTGTGAAACATAAGTATGTAATTTACATACATTATGTCAAATACTTGTTTATTAATTAAAACAGAAGATTTACTTTTAAGCAACAGTTTAACATTTAAGTGTTTATTATTACTTCTATACTGGCACCCAACTTTCATCGATAGATTCACCTTCGTTGACATGGAAAGTAGCTAAAGTTCTAAATGAAGTTTATTTTCGGTGAGAAATTCGTACGGATTTTTATTATATAAATCTTTTTTGAGGTTTTATTAAATACTGAACATTTATATATTGCTAAAAAACTACTTCGATTCGTAGAAACACAAACGAAACAATTTTTAGAATTGTATTTTATAAAGCACGAAACGCGTAAAAATCATTCTTATACATTCACATTACAATCACGTGTTAATTCTATTTATACTACTCCGAACGTTTTAGCAGAATGTTATTTTTGTACGTTCGCTCCGTAGGCCTTAATTTAGACCAATATAGCTCTGCCAAAGTCTTCTCATAAATACTGGAAACTGATAATGACGGCACGCCACGGTTCAAAAGCCCGAAAATTGGCGACTGTTCATTTATAAGGCGCGTGCGATGTTCAGGAGCCGCGTGCGGTGATGCAACACGATTTGGAACTCAAATCAGGCGCTCGTATGTTCAACGGCCTTGACACTAGATAATACCGGCTTTTTAAATACGAAGACTACGACAACGTTTTTCTGTTTAAAGTTGGCAACCCGATAACAGTTAACTCGTACCAGTGTTGGTAATAGCCTCGATAACGGTATTTGTGCTATTTTCAAAACAGAAAAAATTCAAGCTGAAATTATCTCGCGTTATGTAGTATCATGACAGTTAAATTTATGATTTGAGTTATAAATACTTTTTTCACCGATGCATATTGGTAAAATTGTCATTTATACGAAAAAAAAATTTTTTTATAGATTTCAACTAAAAAATGTTTTTTGGTTCCTATACGAATTGGTTGTGGAAGAAACAATTAAAGTATTGACTAGTCATGCTGAAACGCCAATAAAATTTAGCAGTTACTCATTCATGGCAAAATGACTCTTCCTTTTACTCCTTTATAGGTGTCATTTAAGTTGGAGAGGATCTTTCAACCTCTGTAGAGCCGATTTATAATAGAAGTTTCTATATAGTTTCAAAGATTAGAATGAAAGAAATTGTCTGTAAAAAGAAATGTCGTGGATAAAATTTATTACCGTAATGTAAATTAAGAACATGCGTTTGAGATATTAATTATATTTACAAAAAGATAAAATTGCTATAAAATCTTCAATTACTCTTGAAAATCTATATTTATCTTTCGCAAATTTTTTTAACCTACCAATATTTCCAGGTTTAGTTTGTTTTTCTTATTTTACATAATTTAATACTATTTATAAAATTGAATCCAAACTTGAATGTTTTAAGTACATATAAAACTATATTTCTGTTTGATTAAAATCTATTTCGCATAAAGTCTTTCAAGAAAATCCATAGAAAATTATAATGTATTAATAAATTTCAATTATATAATATTGCTATAAATATTTGAAAAGTTTATGTTTTTAATATTAATAATGAATTTTATAAGGTTTATTTTCGTATTTTCTTAATTTACAATACATAATAATTTATAGAGAAGAATAAAATTTTATATCTTTTGATAACATAAGTCTTTCTAAAGTTTTTAAAATAAGGCAAATGTTAATTATTCTATGATTTATAAAAAATAAGTAAAAAACTATTCGCTTTATAATAAAATTCTGGAAATATCATGTATATATGAGTAAGGCGCCAATATAATTGAAAAATTGAAATCAGTCTTGTTGACCGTCTAAGGACACTGAGATTACATTACAACTGTAACCCACAACCAGCTATTTGTTGTGCGTTATATACGATCGGAACAAAAAGACTATTTACAGATAAGAAAAAATTCAACCTTGTAAAGTAATAGCTTATACACTATTGGATAATCATTCCGATATATACTTATTAGGTTTTACTTATTTTTAGAGAAATTGAAACAATAGTTGTGAAATTATAGTTGTAGTAGTCTATTTTTTATGACCACGGTCTATAAAACATTAAATAGATGAATGTAGATTAATCAAAGAATAATATCCTTGTTACGTTCATATGTTAAAGTAGCGAAAAGTTGATGTGCAGTTGCTTATTTATATACAATTATTGCATCGTTAACGGGTGAATAGTAATGTAAGCATCAGCTGAATAAGCAAAGTAAGCGCGAATACTTTGTTACTGGTGGAATTTTCTTTGTAACGAAAAGTATGTCTTATCAAGAAAATGAATGTTTTCTTTTTTATTTATACCACTACTCTTGTGTTATGCTCATAACGGTTTTAATTGTCTGTTTCATTTCACCAATGTAAACCATTGTTGGTCCTTAAAAATCAATAAATATATAATTAATTTGATATTGAATAGGTAGTAATATACTACCTATTATAGATCGTACTCAGTATTTCAAAAGTAATTAATTGAATTGGATTTATCGTAAGAAGAATGAAAATTCCTCTTTTGTAATTAGTTATTTAACTTTACTAACTAACTGCAATAAGGTTTTTAATTTTCATTAGATATTTTCAAGTGTTTCTATACGAATTCCGGATACTTTTTTTATTTCAATTCAATTTATAAATATCAAAATAAGTAACTGAAGAGTGTTTTAAAAAGCACCTATATAAAATTACATACTTACCGACATTTGCATATTTATCATTCTTTACATTCAATTTGTGATTTTCAATAATTATTTGAATCAACCACGGATTCTTAACTTCCTTGGAACAGTTGATGACTATAATAACTTAAAAAAACCTCAAAAATAAATTAACCTAATGAAAAATTCAGTGTAGTAATTTACAATTATCGTCGATACCACCTTAAAATAAATTTTTTAATTTCGAAGAATTTCTCACGTACTCCTTATACTTTGTCTAAGCTGTAATATAGTATAGCATCTTCACTAATACGGTTATTTTAACATACAACAGTTTTAATAGTTATTGGTCAGCGTCAGATGTGAAATTCTGTTATTAAATAATAATTGTAAAAAATATCTAAAAAATAAAATATGTTAATAAAAAAAGCATTTTAAAAAAATTCAAAGACCTTCTCATAAACTTTATAGCCGCTTTTATCATTATTCGACGTGCGCATTCGCCGTGCCGTGAAGAGCAATAACAATAAGCTGTAAAATAATCACCATGACATAATTTTCTCTGTCTATTTACACGCACATATCGTCATTACAAAACGTATAATCAAAGATTGCACTGGACAATTGAGTACGTATATATACACATGTGCTCGAACTTTTATATAAAAACCTGAATTACGTATGTATATATACGATCTGCATTCGCTCGTGGTTGGGATATAGTCGAACATCACCTCGTAGTGTGCTGTGATAAAGTTGCGGAAGAATGCGGGGTGTGAGGCGAACGTGGGCCGTGGGTGCGAACTTGGTGTTTTGTATATTGTAGCATATTGTAGAGAGAGGGAAGGGGGACCGATTTATTTTTGGCGCAGGTAATACAGGAATATAGTTTCTACAGGCTTTATTAAGGTATTAATGGAAATATGATGGTACCATTCGACATATATATATACACTAAACAATCTGCCATTGCTTATTTTGATTTTAAAATCTTTGCAAATTATGATCTACTCTAGTATAAGTTGAAAAATATTATGGTTATAAATCAATCCCCATTCAATCTTCCTGAAACGTGAACCGTCCCTCCCTGCCAATTACACTATATCTATCAACATTAATATTCTTTTTAACTTTGAGACTTTGAGCGCACAACGAAAGCCAGCATCTTTCTATACGCGCGTACAAGTTCAGAAAATAAATGACGGGGTATTCATCAGTCGTGGGCAAATCACAACCAAATGCTCCCCCTCGCTCTCTCGCTCTCTCTGGCTATCGCGAATATAAAAAATGAAGCATCGCGCAGCACATCCTGAGGCAGACCGCGGCTCCCGAGCGTCGCGCCGGCTTGGTTCACCAGTTCTCTCTCTCTCTCTCTCGTTCTCTTTCTCACTTACTCTCTTTCGCACACGGCCATTCATTCGTTTCTGCTCTCCTCTCTTTCCTGACGCGCGCGCGCTCTTCCCTCTCCTATCCGGCGACGAGTCGCGAAGCGAAGATACGCCGCGGCGCGTCACCGGTGTGTGCGCGCGCGCGCGATCAGTCGCTTGGCCGCCGATCCCGATTTTTCATCGTCGCCGTCGTCGTTGCCACCGCCACCGTCGCGCAACGCGCGTGCACACACGCACTGTATAGAATCGGGGTACCAGTTTCTTCGCGGCGACGACGACGACGACGACGACGCGCGTGTGTGTGTATATTACAACGCACGCGTGTGCTCTCTTTCACGCAGTGAGGATACCACCGTCGAACGCGAAGGCTATATAATACAGTGAGAGATCAGCGAAGCAGACGGCATCAGACATGGAGTACTTGATGAATAAAGTTTACGTGAGTGTTGACGCTATAATGCCGAGAGCGAGCGTGCGTACGTTCGCCGGCTGCGTGTATATAGCGCAGCACGCGTGTATTATAATATATGATGTATATACGCTGTCTGGTTATTATCGAGCTGCTCCCGTTTTGATCGATTATTCGCGTTAATTGAGAGACTAATCGTGTGTGCATGTCGATTGTGTTACGCGCGCGCGTGTGTATGAAAAGGATAATTTCGATGATATACCTGCGTTACGCGCGGTTTCAATGAGTTTAACTTGTTTTGGAATTTTCGGCGTAATATATGCGTATATATAGTGTGTGACATGAGCGGTATTATTGTTTAAAGCGCCTAAGTATATGTTTAGATTAAGTGTGACATTGAAAATACTCGATTGGATAATATGTTGATAAAGATTAAATTCCAATTGTTGCGACAGTATAATTGGTTATTTTTTAGTTATAACAATTTTAACGAAATTAAAATTAATTGAAAGGTGGATCGTTAATTACGTAAACGAGTAAATGCTTTCCTTATTAATACGTACACTAATAGTATTTAATTACATTATAAAATCATTGAAGTTATTATTGATCTATTATTTGTAAATCAGTAAACTATCATGCAACTTTCTCTTATAATTTAATCATAATTTTTTATGAAAATACGATGGACTTATTAAAAATGAAAATTAAACCTTCAATATTTATTTGTATTTAGGCTAAGTTATTAGAGTTTTAATTGTAATATAATTTATTATTTAACTTAGGAAACATTTAATAATTTAGGGACACACTGCCATGTAGTGTCGGTTTGAATTTGTCATTATCGTATGTGAAGTTAGTAAGAGCAGTAACTGTCAAAACAAAGAAACTTTGACTGTTAACACAACACATTTGAATGTTCTACAATAAAATTTTTTTATTGGATTATTAATTTTATTATTTATTTTTAGTATTCATAAAAATAATTATAATTTAACTAAGCTTAGTAAGTTTGTTTGTTTACTATTACATCGATTGAGTAACAATGTCAGAATTACATATTGTTCCGTTTCCATAAATACTTAAGTTTTTAAATGGAGTTACAAGGCAATTTTTATACGTCATCGTGATCATGAAAAATATTGTTGTTGTTAGTTCCTTGCAGTTCTTTATTATGAAATTACTCATATTGAGAAAACTTCACTGTAACAAAAAATAGATATAGAAATATATATTAATGGTTCAAAAGTCATAATATTTTACAAACATTTTAATTTATCTTTAATTGATAACATTCAACTTTTCATTACATTGTTTTAGTATTATTCTAATATTTAAATTTTGCTTTTGGATCACAATACTAATTTAATGACCTCTTGTTTAGCAGATAAATTTTTCTATAATTTATCACAAAAACAAATGATATCTAATTGGCACGATTAAATAAAGGTCCTGTAAAATGAACGATAATAAAGTATGTCGATTTAAAATTATAAGTCGCTATCGCGCCACTTTTGGTAATCATGCACGATGGGCGTGCTTATATTTAGTCGAAATCTTCCACGTTCCGAAACTACGACGGAAGTCAAGTTCTGATGTACTTCGAATGTATGAGGAGGGAAAATTACTCTTATCGGGAAAAGAGCTTGAGAGGCTGCGAGTTAGCGTGACAACGCAGAAGCAACGTTGAACTAATGCGTATAGACATCTATAAAAATATATTTAATACGCAGCGTCATCCCGGACGCATCAGCTGATAAATGATTGCATAATTTTGGAATTAATGAGTTTTGTCTAGTAATCATCGTATTTACTTATGTTTTTAAATATCTCGGAAGCTCTGCTCGGAAATTCACGACGCGAATGAGGAAAAGTATTGAAGTAAATTGAAGCAACATTGAGAAAACTGTGTATTTATCAATTTTAGTGATAATTATTATTTCAAAACATACTATTTTCCGTATTATGTGCACTTATATACATAACGCATAATATTACTCCAGTTGTTACAATTGAGTCACTGAGGTTAAAAATGAGCCTATTATTTAAGATAATGGAATGTTTTACATTAGCTATATATTTGACTGATATGCTGTAATGCATTGTACTTAAGCTTTTCAACTGTTATTTTTACATGAGTAGATTATTGGTTATCAGCTAAAATAATAATTAATAAATGTCAATTTAGAACCGCTATACATAAAAACTGCTTTAATATAATTAAAGCTCAAAATATTGTTCTACGTATATTTCTCGGTTTCTTATACTGATCAACGTATGAGCTCGTTATTACAATTGGTTTTTATAAACAAAAAAGAAAAGTTGGCGCTTGTAAAGTTTACTTTATAAACTTCTAGTTGTATAAATAAGATGCTAAATGGCATTTTCTAGAAGTAGTAAAAAACTAATATGGAATATTTCTTATAAAAAAATCTTAATTGGAACAATATGGCATTCATAAAAGTCAAGATCATTTCTAATGAAGATTAAAAATTTTTCTTAAAGATTGCACTTGTCACTCTCTACGTTCTTCTTGACTGTGTATTATGCAATTTATGATAACCTCTGTGCCGCTTTCAGCGAATTTTCTAGATTTATTAGCTGAACAACATATCTTATCGCGAACTTTCAATAAAGATTACATTCGATATTTTCTACCCTTTGTTTAAATTGATAATATTTATTTTATATATAAATTTCTCATCTTCACAATTTTCCATGTCAATGAATTCATCATTTTTTTTATATATTATTAAAGATAAAATTTAGAAAAATAAATTAAGTAATTAACAATATTCATTGATTACATAGAAAACGTATACTTTATTTATTATATGTATTCATTTCTACAAACCAAAACAATAACATCGTAAAAAAGTAAAAGAATTTAGACAATAGATTATATATTTTGATAACAGTGTTATTAATTATTATTGATTCGTAAATCGATAAAACTTATATGCATATATTACAATAAGTTAAAAGACTTTAATCTTTATTTATGACAGCAATAATTAATCATCGTTCGTACTAAAAATATACTAAAATGAGGTAATAATGACAAAATGATATTTTTTTCCTAGTGAGCATCAAGTGCGTCTTTACGCATCGCTTTTGGTGTGTAAAGTTAATAACTTAAGGCCAAGAACTGTTATAGATTGTTGTAGAGCGGGTCATTGAAACCGATGACACCTGAAGTCAGCATTCTTTAATAATACGTCACAGAATGTAACATAGAAAATCCAGTTTGACTATTTTAAAAATGCATATATTTACTATTTTGCATTAGTACCCGAATTTTCACTGGAAACAAAATGTAAGGAGTATAATAAATTGAAGCTTTACATACGCCATGAATAAAAGTCAACTTTACACACTTGAACGATGCAAATACGTAGTTTGCGCTAGAATTATAGAAAAAATGTTCTCCACGCGGGCGAAATTTTTACGACCTTGTGATCGACGCGACACTTGCTCCAGCTGGGCTGACTCACGTGCGCGTCGATCATAAAGTCCTATATACATTATTGACAAAAACTGTTATTTTAGACGAGTATATAGTATAGGGATTATTAAAGACGTAAAAATTGACACTAATCATAATTACCTTGTAACCTATTGCTCACTCTTACTGTTACTTATTGAAACCGAAAAATTGAATTTTCGCCAATTCATCCTCAGTTCGTTGCAATTAACCATTTTAATTTTCTGTATAAAAATTGTTTGTCCTTCCAAGCATCCCTTTTGTTTTATAACTGGAGTTTGCACGAGCCACTTCTTTTTTTATGTAGAATCCCCTTTCTAGTCTTCCCGTGTGTGACTTTTGTGTTAAAAGCATGAATCTTCATGATTTTTAGTCACAGGGTCATCGGCGCAGTCCGTCCGACACGCAGGCGTTCAAGGAGCGCACGAAACGCGACGCCCTGACCGATCTCGAGACTGAGCTGAGCAACATCGCCTCCACGGCGCCGGAGATCGAATGGGACGCCATCAACAAGCAGCATGAGGGCTTCAAACGGCTATTCGAGAGATTCCTTGAGGAAGGCGGACCCTCCCTGGATTGGGACCGAATTCAAAAGTTACCCGAAGGCGCTGTGAGTGTTACTCATTAATATTAGTATTTAAGTAAAGCTCGACTAAAATTTGCACTTCTAAAGTTTTACAGATGTTTGATTAGAATTTCATATTATACTGGATTACTCCAATATAAATAATTATTAACCTTTAATGAAACAAATTTAAAAAGAATTAATTGTTTTATTAACTTTTTTCATCATTCTTCGTGTCTAGATTAAAGACTACGATAACCTTCAAGATCCAAGTCAAGAGGAAATTAAACAGTTGTTGAGCAAATTAGTCGTTATAAAGTTAAATGGTGGTCTCGGAACGAGTATGGGTTGCCATGGACCAAAGTCTGTGATCACTGTCCGCAATGGCCTTACATTTTTGGATTTAACTGTACAACAAATAGAGGTAATTATATTTTTATTAATTTAAACGTATTTATTAATAAAATTAATGCATTTGAATATAATTATTTATTTCAGAATCTAAACAAAACTTATGGATCGAACGTGCCTTTAGTTTTAATGAACTCATTTAATACAGATGACGATACGCAAAAGATTATAAGAAAATATAAAGGTATTGATATTGAGATTCATACGTTCAACCAAAGTTGTTATCCTCGTATCAGTAAGGAATCTCTTTTGCCTATTGCTAAACATGGTAAAGTTCACGATGATATAGAATCGTAAGTAGCTTCTAAATTTAAGATATGCTTTTTAAAAACTAAAATATTTCATTTCTTTTATTAATTTTTTATCCATTTTTATACAGGTGGTATCCACCAGGACACGGTGATTTTTACGAAAGTTTCCGTAATTCCGGTTTATTAAAAATGTTGATCAATCAAGTGAGTACTTTCTTCTATTTGATTATCGCTTTACAAAAACTTATTACGATCTTTTCATTATAGGGGCGACAATATTGCTTTATTTCTAACATTGATAATTTGGGAGCCACTGTGGATTTAAGGATCTTGAGGCTACTGTTGGGAGCTGAATTACCTGCTCAAATCGAATTTCTTATGGAAGTTACAGATAAAACTAGAGCTGACGTCAAAGTAAAAATAACTCTTTATATTATTTTTCTTACAAAAATATATGTTTTTAAAAATAATATTAACTTTTGTTGTTTCTATTTGAATGCAGGGTGGTACACTTATCCAGTACGAGGATAAGCTTCGATTGCTTGAAATCGCACAAGTTCCAAAAGAACACGTTGAAGATTTTAAATCAGTCAAATCTTTTAAATACTTCAACACCAACAATCTCTGGATTAAGCTTGATGGTAAGAATATTTATTCGTTATAAAAATATTAATATAGTAGTGTAACAGAAGAAAAACTACCATCGTTTTAAATTTTATCGTTAAATTTTTTGTACAAAAATATGTGTATTTTCAGCTATTGACAGAGTACTAAATCAAAGTTCACTTCAATTGGAAATCATAGTCAATAATAAGACATTTGAAAACGGCTTAAATGTTATACAATTGGAAACTGCTGTAGGAGCAGCTATGAAATGCTTTAACGGAAGTTGTGGTTAGTATGATAGTTATATCATTTTGTTATAATAGTATATCTTTGATCACAAACACATAAAATATTATTTGTATCTCGGGTGTAAGACTTTACACCCTCACGTAGTACTTTACTAGTAAACCAAAAAGAACAATTTTCGCGTTATGGGTACCCGAAAATGGGACCAAATAGTCACTTTGACGGCCACTCCGACACCGTTACGATCGTTTCTCAATATGTTTTTTGTTAATGATCAAATTGTGTATTGAAATCATTCTCATTTCCTAATCAGTATATTAATTTAGTAAACTAGCAAGGTTTAACGGCTCGAAAAATATTGTTAACAGCTTCGAAATTAAATAAAAAGTATTATATTAGCTTCATACATGTTCAAACTTTGCAATGTTATATGCTTTAAAAATTTATTTTCACACACATCTATTTGGTAATGCAAAAAAGAAGAAATAAAAAATGTTCAAACTACTCGGTCGCACCCCTAGTTTGTAGTATTCGCCATCAGCTTGTAATCGCTTGCCTTCGACTGGTACTACAAACTCCACACACGGTCTAAAAAAACTCACTTTACGCCATTAGTTTGTAATACACTACTAATAGTCATAGTAAAGGCGTAAATTAATCATTCATAAAATGGCATTTTACGATCGCAAAATAAGACAATACTTTAAAAATCTAGTGTATGAAAATATTGGCGATACACGAATGACATTGTAAGTAAATTTTTCATCGGCAGGTATTCATGTTCCACGTAGCAGATTCTTACCTGTAAAGAAAACATCCGATTTAATGCTTGTGATGAGTAATTTGTACACATTACGTAATGGTTCCTTGGCAATGTCTCCACAGAGAATGTTCCCTACTACGCCACTTGTTAAATTGGGAGATAAACATTTTTCAAAGGTATATTTACTAAAATAATATTACTTAAAAATATTTTTTCTAGTATAACTAATTGATTTACTGTTTATTAGGTCAAGGAGTTCTTAAACAGATTTCCGACGATTCCTGATATTTTAGAATTAGATCATTTAACTGTTTCTGGTGATGTGACATTTGGCAGAAAAATAACTTTAAAAGGAACTGTAATTATCATTGCCAATCAAGGTGAAAGAATAGATCTTCCATCAGGCACAATTTTAGAAAATAAGATAGTTTCTGGAAATTTGCGAATTTTAGACCATTAAGTTTATGAATCTACGTGGATTTTCATTTATTGAAATTAGATATCCATGTACGAACTAAAATTTAAACAAAAAATTTACTGCAAGAGTTGCACAATGTGTATAATATAAGTGTTAAACTGTTTTGAGAAATTTTACGTATCTACTTATTTATTAGCTCTGCGGATTTTTATTAATATTTTATTTTTAGTCGTCGTCGATTAGACTTATTTTAACCAATGTATTGTTGATCAAAACAGTGTTATGGAATGAAATTGATATTGTTATAAAATAATCATGTCATGTACTGTCAAAATGTTTACCATCCTTTATTTTTTATTATAAGTATATAAGGCAACAAATTTTATGAAATGTATAAATTATTGTTAAGATTTATAAACTGCTAAACTCCATTTTTTCGTACATGGATTTAGCACACACGAGCAATTAGATGTAATTTAATGTGATTTATTCTAAAATTTGTTAAAAATGAATAAAAATAGACCATTTTTGGTAATCTATTTTACAAATATTCTGAGTATGTTTATTGGACAATATTTATTATTAGTTTTTTAAGTGATCGGGATGATATTTCTTATATTTCAATCTTACACATATTAAAAAAAAATTAATGATGAGAAATTTAATCTATTTTACTTATTGATTAATTAACGTGCAAACAAAAACCTAATACTATTTGACCTTCGATGTAAAATTTATTTCTACATACAGCGATTTCTTTACAGATGAAATAAGTAAATAAATTATTTTGTTGATAATTAAAATCGAAAGAATTTTTCAATTCAATAATTATATTAAAATTTGCCATAAAATTTACTTTAATTCATTTACATGAAAGAAAATATTAAGGAAATCAAAAATTTATTTTACTATTGTTATTAAATATTGTTTAAAAAGAAAATACAATTTATGTCGATGCTGCTAAAATATATATATATATATATATATATATATATATCTATATTATACATAGAATAAATAGAATAC
>JAYJLV010000046.1:1471568-1516582 GCA_036873485.1 Torymus texanus | reverse complement strand
GGGGAGAGAGAGAGAGAGAGAGAGAGAGAGAGAGAGAGAGAGAGAGAGAGAGAGAGAGAGAGAGAGAGAGAGTGTGATCGAAGTGTATATATACGCGCGGGTGGACGCGCACTTGTGTGTATGTGTGTTACGTACGCTATATGTATGCATGGGAACGGACGAGAGGATGACGATGATGGGCTTCCGCGGTGTGTATTGGGATGAGCCGGCGCCATCGCGTCCGTCGAATAAGTTCCGGAGGGCACGCGTGTATGTGTGTTATGTAGGGGACTTGGATGGAAGTTGGTGTATATTCATGCGTACATATACGCGTGGTCGTGTGAGTCACTTGCGCAAGAGGAAGTTTTGAAGCTCGCTCGCTCACTCGGCACCTTTTTGTTCTTATTCTGTATTATACCGTGCGCGAGAGCGTGACATAATGTAGCAGCGCACGGGTATAATTGCTCGGTGTACTCGAGCGATGAGGAGTGAGCTCTTCTTCTTCTTCTAAAATAAAGGTGACACTGACATTGACCAAAGAGAGATGTGCTTTGGACTGTGTCGGAGTTTCTTGCTGATGTTTTAACGGTTTACAGTGATGTAATGGTTGTATATAAGAACGATGTGCGGGTGGAAGAAGAGAGGGAGGGAAATTTATGAGATATATAGGCATCAAGCACGTGAAAGCTCCGAACCTGTCAATATAGCTTGATGAATTTGTTGGTAGTGAGTAAGCTGGACTATATACCTACTATATGTGAAAGACGCGGATAATTTGGTTAAGATTGATATTTTTTATTGGAAATATGTCAAGTTGTAGGTGAAATAAATACGTCAACAAATTTTTGGGTATGGTTTATATTTGAGACCTTTTGGAGCACATATATTAATATACATATATATTATATCTTTTATACGTATATAAAAGATTAGCATCGGTGTACGTGTAGCGTGCGAGCTCATGTGGTTTATATTATTATTTTTTATAGGTATTTACAATGCATAGTATACGTACGTGCAACACTTAAAAAAAGACTTTAATTGAGCCGCAGATGAAATTTAAAGGGTATAAACCACAAGAAAACACTTCAATTATCTTACAACTCAAATGTTCGTTTACAGGTTGTTTGGCACTATAGTGGCGTGTTTAATGTGTAAAAACGGTATTTAACCTTGAGACTGTTCAGTGACACCGTTATTTTTTTCAACATTTTTATCCTCCGTGTATTGAATTATACGCGCTATTTTAATTCTAGACTTACTCGGTTGGTAAATGTGTCAATAATCGACTTTGGTATGAGAAAATAAGTAACATTTATAACAGCCAATTTAATACATGATATTAAAAACTCAATTATGATTAAGTCAAAAGGTAACATCATTATAAGTGTAACTTTTATTATGTTACTTTTATGAATATTACAATTTTGTTCCGATAATGAATTTATATAATAATTTGCATTAAACTGAAATTTTAATCTTTTGTACTAGAAATATTTTAGCATAAGCATTTTCTTACATTTGTAATGAATTTAGCTGGCTTTATTGAATAAATATAAAACTTTCACAATTTTATCTACAAATTATTATGTTTAACCGCGTGTATGAGGTAAAATGCAGTACCGGAAGTGAAGAGTATTATCTTTTGTTAAACTGCTTGTGAGACTCTTGCTTATACATTTCGTAACTTTTTCAAATCTATTTGTTTGAAAATTAAAATAAATTAATAGAGGGGGAACGTGTAAAAATGTTAAACATTTTTCGTTGCATTATTTATACTAAATTTTTCCATTTATACAATACCGCCACTATTATATCCGATATGGAAATACAGATACTGTTATTTTAAAATACTCAAAAAAAAAAAATTCAATATTTATCAACTACTACAATACTGGAATTTCGTTTATATAGAATAGAAAATCAAACTTTTCATGAAAAATGCTTCATCAAATATTAAAATACCCTCTGCATCAGGTATTTGACTTTTGCAAACCCCCTTTTCTGAATTTCCCGTACCAAGTACAGTCATGAAGTATACATATATATACCTTGAATAGAATAATACTTTTCCACTTGAGTAATTTTCCTCTCGAAATGATTGGCTCATATTGCAATTTCCACTACTACCATTCCAATTAAAATTCATCCCTCAAGTTCCGACCACTCGCCTATATATTCCAGAGAAACCGATATAGAAGAAGTATATATACTTATACACATACATACACATTCCGGTTGCTCCACACGTGCATTATTACAAACAGCCCGCAATAAAATCATATACGAGCTGTGCATTCATCACTTATCTATATATACATATATATACTCTATATATCCTCTCGATAACTCATCTTTCGCGTCGATTATCATCTCGCGCCACCTCGTAAAAAGTCTCTCGGTCGTTCGTTCCCACGCGTCCTCTTATAAATTATGCACCGACCACGGGTTTAAAGAGCCAAGCCTCGTTCATCAATAAAGCATGAAATAGAAGAAGCGGCTTCTTCGTACAATCGCAATCGAAAGAGGGAAGCGAGAAAGAGAATAGGGGAAAAACTCGTATAAGTATATATATCCGTACACATACACACATACGACGCAACGGAGGTATTATACACTCGTGGCTGCTCTTGTCGTCACTTAGATCTCGAGACTGCAGTTTTATGGATTAATGAAAAATGGGACAGCCAGTGCGCTTATATATATATATATATATATATATACACACACACACACACGACGAAGCGGTAGCGGCCGACGGCCTCTCGGGGAATTATTAAAGCGCGCAGAAGCGCCACAGAGAGAGAGAGAGCCAGCCGATCGAGCTGCTGCTAGCTCCCCTTCCAATACACGTGACTGCACCGGCCACACATATATGTATACATGCAGATATTATATCATGTATAGGTAGGTATACGAGTATGTATGCGTGCGCATGGAGGTCTCGTTTGCGTGCTGCTGCACCAGCACCCTTTCTAACCCCTTCGGGAGAGTCTTTTCCTCTTCCCTCCTGCTGTGTGTGTGTGTGTGTGCGAGTTGTGCGCGCCAACGGATGCGAACTGAGTTTTTCTTTACTTGGCCGCCTCACTTTTTCTGCTCTGATTCGCTTCTGTCGTGGGCTGAGTTGCCTGACGTTTGCCGATTAAAAAATCATTGTCGCTTTGTCGATGCGCTAACGTACGTACGTACGTACGAGCGTTTACATATACTCCGATGATGATGATGATGACGACGCCGCAGATTTAAAAATGTATTAACATTCGATCTGTTGCATATGATTTATGCGCTTTTCTAAAAGTATACCACGAGTTGGTATATTGATGAAATTGTGAATATCTGATATATCAATGATATTTCTTTTAAAATACTAGGTATGTATACACTGTATGCTTTTTCTTAAATTATTTATATTGATTGGTATTTCTACGTTCTACAATTGGAAGAATCATATCATGAGGAAATAAAATTTAAACGTTAACATTCCTTCTTAATTAACTAGTAATTAATTAATGATGTGCGGTTATAGCTGTTTTAAATTATATATATGGTTTTAAAAAATAGCATATCTTTTAACGCAAACATCATTTTTAAAAACTCAACACGTGAAATAATTGTCTATCTATACACTGCACTTCACGATTATCGGTTTCAACGAAGTACTTGAAAAATTTTCCATTATTCGGTAATTATCGGATTCTGCATATTATCCAAATACCTTCGATATTTCTCAAACAATCTCAGAAATTTCCTCACTATATATAATGCCGCACTATACGCTACACGCAATCAAATTGAAAGTTAACTCTTAATAAAGCAGTCTCTATTATCAAGCCCCTTAATGAGTTATACATATAAGTGTCCCCATCGCTGTTCACTAGAAGTTGGTAAAAGTAGCATCTAATGGAGTATAAGCTCACACGCGAATACTAATTTCGACAAACGAAACTTTGTTTCTCACGAGTATCGTACACACAGACAACTTAAAGAATATCGTCTTATCGCACGTGTCGTGAGCTTACAAACGGAAATGCCAAAAGTAAAAGTTTTCCATTCAAAAGTCGAGCATGTATATAAGGATAAATAAAAAGGACAATGCACTATACGTATACGTATACATATACTCATATATACAAACACGCAAACTCGGCGATATGCTTTTTCGAGCAGGCAATATCACAGCAGAAGCGTTGAGTGTAGTAATTCAGAGCAGCAACAGCTTCTTTCTCTCTTTCTCGCAAGCTTGTCCTCGCTGCCTGATGGACGCTAGCTTCGCGTTCTCCTTTTTTGTCTCACACCCACGCGAACTGCGCATACGTTATATATGCGACGATGCGTGGATTCTCGTAAGTTCAGAGAGCTTTTTCCTCACTCCATCCACTTTTTCATGCGCACTCCCAACTGTGCTTTATATTTTCGCCTCGCTCGCGTGATCTCTTTGCCTTTTTCTCCCTCTCTCCTTGTCTTTGCCCTCTCCTTCACCCTCCTCGTCATCTTATATGCGATTTCATTTTTCGCCTGCTCTTTGGCGCGTTTCGTCTCTTGTTTTTGCTTTCATATTTCGCCCGGTCGCGTTGCGGCTGTTAATGGAAATGGAACGAGAAGGGCTTTTTTGCGCGTGGCCGCGCTTCGCTTTGAGGCGCGGCGATGATGCCATGTGACGATTCTCAGATTTTCAGCCATTCTTGTGCCGCAACTTTGCAACGAGCGCGTATGTAGTGCTTGTCCCTAATGTTTTCGAGGGTGTCGCGAGGTTTCGAGAGCGCGTGAGCTAGTTAGGATAGGCGCTCTGTTCGCGGTTCGGCGAATGTAAAGATGCACTTTGTCGCTCTATGTGTTGCATGTAATGTATTTGCGTGCTTACATGGATCGTATAATACGCGTTATACTGGAAGCAAATGTGAATGGATATTTGTGCAAAAAAGATTTAGTCATACTATTGACTGGGATATTTGTATTTAAGTATAATGCTTAATTGTTCTAATAAAAGCTATTAATGGATATTCAGAGTTATTATAGTCTATTACTTAAAATTAGTAATAAAGATTCAATAATATAATAAAGCTTGATAAGAAGGCAATTTCATGCTACGACTAATATTGCAAGTCAAAATTTAAACCTTTGTCTATTACTGAATTAAATACGTATAAAAAAAGCAGTTGTATAGCCGATCCTATAATTATACTTATATATCTTGGATCTATCTTTCTCAATCGCAGTCAGTAAAACTATTTTTTTCTGCATTACATTATTATTATAATTCATGATATCGCTTACATAAAAAATTACATATACGAAAATTAAGTTTTATTTTTTTTTAAATCATATGTCATTTGCTATTCAATATACGTATATTACATACACTACGTGATTTCTTCTTATCTTTAGAATGACTTTACAGTGCACTCCATTTAAAATGCATCTGAAAATAGCGAATGACGTACGATTTCCCTCGCGGGATTTATCCCACTTGAATTCTCGATATGAAATTTAAAGTAAACCAAAATTAGAAGCTTCTTTTTTAGAGGTCCCTAGTTAAGCCAAGACGTTCTCGACGAGCGAGCGTTTTATTTTCAATATGCTTTACGAGAGCGAGCGAGACGGAAATGGAGTCGAGCTTCAACCGCAGCTGTGTGAATGCGATTTATGGGATTTGGAGACCTCGTACGGTGCGCGCGTATACGGTAACTTCGTATGCGATTCTCCCGCCGTGTGCGACGAACCCGACCGGAAAAAGAAATATTCCGAGATATTGCTGCGGCTGATATACGTTAAAGGGTGAATTTGCATCTTTGAAGAAGTATTTTCAGTAAAATTATTTACACGTAAGTTCGTCTTCAAGGCAGAATAAGGATGAGTTCATTCGCCGTAAACTAACTTATGCTTTCTAAATTTATTTATATAGGAAACACTTATCAAATCTAAAGCGTTATCCGTATTTATGATTATTTTTATTCGTAGCTTTTTAAAATAGAAATTTTGAGTGATTGATAAAATATTTTGATATTACTTCGAGCAAGTGATTTTAAGTTCGTGTAGCCGTTTCCTAGAAAAGGTCACACGGGGTTTAGTTAAATCGTCTTCTCACTCATGTATCGAACAGTATTTTTTTGACACGACCCGAACAAAGCTTCAATTAGTGTAAGTTTTTTTAGCTCAGCCTGTGTGAAATCAAGCTTTGTACACAAGTGTTTACACATATTTAAATTGATGTAATCTATCAAAGGAAATAAAATTCACTTTGACAAGTGTTTTTTTATAAAGATATTAACTCTTCTACGCATCGACACACAACGATGTATAAAGTAAGTTTGCTAAAAGTCTTTTTTTTATCGTAAAAGTTGCAAAAAACATTTTTACGTGTTATTAGTAATATATTATTTTTTATCATAAAACTTTCTCTAGGAAGGTGCAAAATTTATGATACTTATACTTATTGCTTTTATTTGTTCATTTTATTTGTTTAAATTCTCAGAAATTTTCATTAGGCGCTCGAAGCCGAAGCTAAAACTGGACAAACCCAACTGTTACGGAATTTTCAATTCAATTTACGTAACCTGCATTCTTGAAGGAAAACGCAAAATGTCAGGGTATGCTTTATCCTGTTAAATTCCTGGAATTTCAGTACTACGTATTGATTTGGACTTCTATTGAGAAGGCGCTTTATCACAGTAAAAAAAATTCTTTTAGAGAAAATATGATAAAACAATGATTCACAATCTAAATATAAAATTTTTAGGAAATATTCCTGTAAAAGTATGTTTAACTTAAAAATACTGATACCGATTTAAACAGGGCATGACTTACTTTTTCTGTCTCCTGTCAGGAATTTATTGAACCGCTATATAATACTTATCCTACCACCATTCAAGATTCAAGATTCTTTAATTACGTACATATAAAAAATATTCAGCTTTATATTGATATTGTATAGTTTTATTGTAAAGAGTAACTTCCACCAATTTTAATATAGTAAAAGTAAACAGTAATAAGAAAAAATAAATTGTACAACGCTTCTTTTTAAGATAGTGCCATGCTTGTTTCGCCGAAAAGATTATAGCCTCTATCAATTTACTGCGAAATCTCGTAAAATCCTGTATACTAAGTAAATTTGCGTCAGCCGTCGTATATAATATTATCTAGATAGAATTCATGTGTTTTTATGGGACTTGGCGTCGCCAGTATAATGATTGAAGCTTTCCATAGTAGTAGAGGAAAAAGGGTCAAGCCCTTGTACCAGTGAAATCTAGTTTTTGGAGGCGAAACAAATATATTCGCCATGCTATTTTTCGTTAGAATCAATGCCTTTGACAAAAAATTAATTTTTCTTTTGATGTAATTAATACTTACTAATCGTTAAAAAATCTTGATAAAAAACTTTAATTTCCAAATCAAGTACTACGAAATTTATTTTCTAAAATGAAATTATAATAGAATCAATAATTCATTACATTGAGAAAAAAATATTAAATGAATGGTTATTGCATTGATTAAATAATTGATTTATTAATTTAATGAAATATGTATTCCACTAAAATATGAACAAAAACTGCAGTATTAAATCCTAACGCTCTAAAATATTGAAGTTCTGGACATTTTTAGTTTTATTCAGAAAAAACCCACGTAAAAAATGTTATTGCCTGTGTATTGGTAAATATGGGCCAAACATCACCACGGAGCTGGAGACAAACTTCGGCCATATTTGGCCATGATATGTCCAACATATTTCTTATATTTATCCCATACTTCAAGAAAATAAAATATGGGAGAGATGTACGCATTATATGGGAAATAGTATGGCCGAAGTTTGGCTCCAGCGCCGCGGCGATACATCACCCATATACATCATCCTTATATTGTGCATATATGGAAAGTATGGTCCACATTTTACCCATACTATATGGGCAATTTATTGGCTATGAATTATTTTTTGGACGGGAAATCTTGAAAAAAGTTTATTCTGAAAACGATAACCATTGAATTTTGGAAAGCCTTAAATATCATTTAAAACAAAGAAAATAAAGCTAGAGAAAATGGGTATTTATTTTCTATTTTCAGAATTAAAAATTATTAATCCCTTCAAAATTATGAAAGTTTAAAATTGAGCATCGAAAGTGTATCAAAATATACAGACAGTCGAACAGTGAATTTTAGCGATTAAACAGTGAATTTGCGAGAATAATTTTAGTTGTTTTCTTGTGATATTTTTAATTGTTTATAACCTTCAGAGGGTCGAATCTACGTTTTATTTATAAGTACCGTTATTGTTATAATTATTTTGATAACATCATGTCTTTTTAGAATGGTAATTGGAAGAAACACTATAAAGAATCTAATTATATACCATATAAGAAGAAGAACTCATTTGATTGTAGTGAGGGAATTTTGTATAAATTTTGCCCCATAAAAACTCGTCGAAATTCATGTCTCAAAGATTGTCGAGTTTCGTTGGAAGCTGACAAACAGTATAATCTTGTTTGCTCATACACTTACGCCTGAATACTTTTAGCTATAGGCACGTATATACCCTCAAGCAAAAGTGCATAAGAATAACTCATTCTCTACTCTACCATCCCATCGATTTAAAGCGCCATAAGCATTTATCATTCCCCACACTCGTTCAAATATTCTCCAGCTTCCCGTATAGTTTTTCAAAATCGCAATCAAGCGCGCGGCACTCGTCCAGCAATCGACATCAATAGGTACCTAAAAATTCACTAAAAAATTTACATCCCCTTCAACGTGCAATTTGATGGATGCTCGTTCTGTTTCTCATAATAAATTTTTCGCCTCTCTCTCTCTCTCTCTCTCTCTCTCTTTTGCAATAACGAAGAATGACGGCACACGCGCGCGCTCGCGTGAATGTACGGCTCTATAGATGCGCGTTGCATAATGCGCACGCGGGCGCAATGCGCCAAATCACTTCCCATGCACGAGCCAACCTCTACGCCTCTGTATGTGTGTGTGTATATATATATATATATATATATATACACGTATATGTATGTATATATCGTATATGCAGTATACACACCCGCGCGTTCGCGAACAGAAGAACAGCTTTTTTTTTTACGACGCTCGTATAAAAGCTCTAAAAGCTCAATAGTCGACCCTGGTGGAATAGGCTTTCTTACCACGTGTTCTTATATAGCCGGTGAATTTCGTCGTCGCTTCTCTTTTGCTTCTGCGAGCTTCTGATGCGCCGACGATGATAGTAGAAAGAGAAAGAAAGGAGGCGGCACGAGTTAACCGAATGATTAGGATGTGCTGATGATGATAAGCGACGCCGTGGCGATTGTCGGTTCGAGAGATGTAACAGCAGTGCGCGCGCGTATATAAATTTTACGAGACTGTAAGGTTCCGAGTCTTCCTTATGACGTTTCGACTTCACTCTCATCGTTTTTCTAACTGTAAAGAGTAATTTTATGGGGTCGGTTGGTACGCGTACACGTGTGCTGATTCTTCGAGAGCTACTATATTTTTTCGTTTATTGAAGCGAGAGGTTGTAAATTTGCATTCGCTGAAGATATATAAGTACAAAAGCAAGTGTTGCGGAGATAAATTCTGACTAGGATAACGTGTGGATGGTATTCAAGAGGTTCTTAGGTTCCGATAATTGCGTTGTTTCTTCATGATTTCTGTACAATGCTTTCAATAAGCAAAGTCATAATCCAATGAAACGACTATAAATTTCGATACCGAAACATTACTTTTTATTACTTTAATGAAGAGCTAGGTTTGTTTTCTTGTGTTGAGTTTTAGGATGAAAATATAAAAATTTGTTAAATGCGTCTTTTATTAAGCATATCTAAAAGTTAAGTCATGACAGGTTTTATGGGCGACAGTGAAATATTGAATTAGGATTTGGATTGATATTTTATTATACTTTTAATTAATGAAAATCAAAATGTTCTTTTTCACCTGTTTAGAAATTGGAATGTTTAAAATTACCATATTCTTTATTAAAATTTTTCTCAACCTCACGAAATGTAGGTTAAATATAGGAAAATAATATCATAATTATTTGGGTCGAGTTGCGTGTGGGATAGCATGTCATCCTGTGGTGAATAATATTATATACATATATAGCGTACAACAGTATTTATTAATGTTCAATATTTGATAAAAATAATAATAAAAATAAATATTTATACGTACTATTAATTTACACTTACAATGCTTATATAAAAATTTAAAATTAACAACGAAGATTGAGGGCGGGGTAACGGAAAGCAGCGCCAATTTATAATACATTCAGTTATAGAATATCAAATTTGAAGTGAATACAATATTTTAAATAATAAATTCTTTCATACGAACTTTAATAAAAGAATATTACATATTTGACACCCTGCGCTACTCGTATTATCATATTTGCTTTCATTGTAAAAGTATGAAAGGGGTACTATCAAAAATTGATTTGGCATTTTATTGTATTTAATACATTATTTTTAGTCAAACTCTAATATTAAATACCTAAATAAATTTAATATTAACAATTTTGTATATTGAATGGATAAACTTTTTATACAATACTCCAATACCTGATATCCTATACCTAATTAAAATTTTAATCTGAATTTTAAATAGTTGCATATTTTGGCTTGAAAAGATAGGGTTGGGTTAATACACATAAGTTTTGACTACCACAGCAAGTTTTTAATGACCCATTGACTTTATTGCAGCTGCGTAAAGTAAAAATTTGATGCGAGTGAATTTTGATCGAAAATTTAATACTGTTTAAATTTTCTGCGGTAATTGATAAAATACGCGTTATTACTTAATTTTTTGTTTACAGTACTTTCTAAATACATTGTTGAATAATGTTGAACTTCTGTACAAATGAAATACTTTATCGATCCACATGATGTAAATTACTCCTCAAATAGCCTACTCGAACGGTCTATAAAACGAGGTAGACACGCGTAACGTACGTCAAAGTCTAGATACCGCGAGACTTCCGTAACGGAGTGCGATGACACGCGCGGGCGAAGCGCCGCGACATCGGTGACCGACGAGACTTCAGTGTCTATAACGCCACTTGATGCGCCCGTCGTAGCTCGATGTGATACACTAGTTAAACTTGTTGTCGTCGCTAGAGTTACACTGATAGTTTGCCGAGTGTTATTTTTGTCTTTCTTCTCCGATCCTCGATCTAGAGAAAGTAAATTTGAAATGTAACCGGAGTCATGGTCATTAAATGGAATGCTTTATTGGATGCGAAAGTCAAGTATATATATATAGTGACAAGCTGTATAATCTAACGTACATAAATTTTAATTATGTCGTTAATAGGAAGATTTTTTTATATAATTCATCGTATACCTTTCTTCAAATTTACGATGTAAGTAAGGTATTCTAGTAGCTCAGTTAATGTGCAGAAAACAATAAAAAAAGAATGATATTGATAAATTTATCATAATGTCGTATTGTTGTGGTCCACACTAACTTTTAAACTAAAAGCTCATCACAATTGTTTTATAATTGAAAATCTATTTATTTACAAGATATTAAACAACTCCCTAAGATAAAACAACGTCAAGTTACTTTACGAGGAAAACTTTCGATAAAACGTAGTAAGATCGATCCATAACATAATTGTAATCCTAAAACAATGTTTGCCAACTCCCATCCAATCCGACAAGATCCCTGACCCACTTCAATATCTGAAAATTCCTCCCTCCCCCAATTAATACACATATATACATCGACTCTAGCACTAGCAGAAGATTGAGGGAAAGAGGGAACGAGAGAAACGTTAAACCCATCAATCCATTAGCATCGAGTCGCCGGCGCTCGCGCCCTCGCCAATATCCGAGTGGTCTCTTTCTCTAGCCCTCCTGTAGTCATGTTCCGGCAGCACTCCGCAGAGGCGCACGCTTACAGACTAGACGACGACGGCAACTCGTCGTTGCGCGCAATCGAAGCGACCGCCAGTGCAGTGCACATTTTCCGTTTCCCGGAGCGACATAATTGCACCGACGACGACGAGTATACGGGCCTCCATTAGAAAGCTTCAAACGCGAAAAATGCGCGAGCCTGTTCATCTCTTGTTTTTATATATATGCTTTTTCCACTCCTTTTTGCTTCCACGCTAGTTTTTTTTTTATCGTCGAGGATTCTTCTTCTTTCTGTTGTATTTTTGTCTCTTTCTCTCTGTTTTTTTTTTCACTGTCGTTGTGGGGACGGCCGTTTTATGTTCCGTTATGCAGAATTGTAGTGTAACGCACGGCTGCGCGCTCGCGAGCGTTTTGTTTGCGCGCTTGCTGTTTCGCGGACTTTATTCGATAATTAGTTTTAATAAATGTTAATTGCTGCGGGATTGTGGATAATTTCACGTTAAGAGAACTTTATTTCTTCAGTTCGGATTCTAATGGAATTTTATTGTTATGGTTGCTATTATTATATGCGTGTATGAAGTTTATGCACCAAAGTTTCTGTAAATTAAAATTATCAAACTGCTTCTGTTTGAGATTTTGTAATTCAGTCTTTTTTGTATTAAAGGTACTTTTAAATAATGATTGAAAAAGCCCTTATTTTTAAATCATGTGACTAGTGACAGTTGCACATAAACTTAAAGAAAATTATACTGAATATTTTCACAGTTTTTCCACGGATACATTCGAACATAGGAAAAGAAGTGAATTGCATTTGATGAAGAATGATACTGACATCTTGTCAAATCATCACACCTCGAATTTGATTAATGTACCTTTTTTACCCTAGTAGAAAAAAAAAACAATTTTATTGGTTAGTATATTAATCATATGGAGGAATTTTTACTTAGGATTAACATCAAAATTTAATTGAAACTATTTAAAAATGATTATATTTTAAAACATTTATAATATAATATTTTTACATATATAAATAATTGGTTTTTGTCGATAATAGCAAAGTAATCACGGTTTTACGTCTTTAATTTAAAAATTGATAAACATTTTGATAAAGATAAGTTCTACAAGGCGACATGTCATATCACATAATTTTTTTTTTTTGTTTTTATCTAAGTTAATGTAAAAATTGTAAAGTTACTAAACGATATTATATTCTTCTACTACTGATGAATAAAAGTTTAGTATCCTAATGCTTAATAATTCATCGCTACGAAAATTTAAGTACTAAAATAATTTAATTTCATATTTATATTATTGATATGCAAAGTACAATGATATTCTTGTATGTAAGTGCATTTTATGTTGAACTGTATTATATATACCAATGCTTTAGAACTTAAATTTCGTTTGTGAATTATGGTTAAATGTACCGGCGACATGACAGACATATCACAAAAGAATAAAACGTTTGAATGATATATCTACTTCCATTTTATTCAGGAATTCAGTTGAAATTGTCAGTGATAAATTATGTTATACATAAAATTATTCCAATAAATTTCAAACAAAATGATGACGCGTTTTAATAATAAGCAAAGGTGTTGAATTTAATTCATTGATATAAACCACAGTTTAAGTATCAGGTAATAATTTTTCCAATCAGAAATTTAATAAAACGAGTTTTTATACATGCAACCAACGTGACTTCCTTCTTATCCTTAACTCAGAATATAAAATTTTTTATTTCAGATAACAGTAATATATCACTTATTCTCCCACCCGACGTCTGCTTTCACTTAGGCAAGCAAATTCTCGCGTCCCTTATCTCTCATCCCTCATTTCACCATTTTCACTCCTTTATTCATATAAAAAAATTTTTCTCTTCGTTTTTTTTCACTTTTCACGCGGAGCTTATTTCACGCACCAACGGAGTCTTCATTCTATATACGTCTCGGCATATCCGTGCACTCTTTTTCCGTCTCCTTTTTCTTAAATACCGCTCACATTTCTCACTTTATCTCGCGCGCAGAATTTTCCTTCCTCGTGCGCTCCGTATACTCGCCCCTTTTGTTAAACGCTGTCAAAGCCATTCTTCTCACGCAGTCTTGCGTCCTCTCTCCCTCTTTCCCTCTCTGGCTTTCTCTTCGTTTAATTATTTATACGACCGTACGTGTCTTTGTGTCTATCATCCTTGACGTGCACCCTTCAATTCCCCTTGACTTTTTCATTCATTTCCTCTTTTCATTATCGTCTTTCGAGTCGCGCCCTGCGCCCAAGCGCTCGGCTGCATCTTCCTTGCCAAACTTCCAGTTTCTTCACTACCGAGCTTTTTCTTTCTTCGTTCTTCTTTCCCTTTTCTGGCCCGCAAAGTTTCCTTCCACTCGTATTTGCCTTCTTTGTACTCCTGTTCGTGTCTATTTGCTCGATTCTTCTTGGTCTTATCTCATATCTATTTATCTATTTTCTTTACTCTTCCTTTCCAGATTTTTCTCCTTCCTTTTCTTTTTTGCTGTCCTTATTTCCTGTGATGTCACCTTTATGCCGTCAATTGCACGTTTTCTATTATAATAGTTAAATGTTAAGTATATTATAACGGTGTTAAGATTGAATTTTACATTTTGTGCTTTGATCAATAAATATTTATAATATATAAACGAGTAATGGAAATATTAGTAATCGAAAGATTCTTTATACTGTACTTTAGGCAGTATGGTTTTTATAGAAAGAGTATTCTTATAGAATGGTATAAAAAGTATTGGTATAGTTATAGAATATCTATAAAAGGAGCTAGTATTGCCGTATACCTATAATCTGTTCTATTTCTTTTTATACTGAATCCTTACTTCATGTGGGAGGAACATTGAATACATAAAAAAAGCTTGAAATTCATTTGTAAAATGAATACAATGAATTTTAAGTATAAAATTGTTGCATAATAGAACCAATGTGTGTATGCACCCATGAATGTGTATTTTAACGTATGTTTTTATCGATTTTTCTTTAATATATAAATGAAAAACTTTTTTAGATTAAATTGTCCATATTAATTACTTATGCACATAAGATATAACTATATTAATCAGTATGTTCTCATATCCGTCTATTAGGTTTTTCTAAATAATAAACAGTTGCTGAAATGTACAGAAAATATTGTTCTTAATCGAATTACTCAGATCGAGTTACTTTATTATTAATTTTTTAACATCTTGGTAAACTAGATAATTATCTTTCAAAATAACTTTACTAGGTATGAATTTTTATCTATCTTATTGCATGAAAATAGTGTTTATGACGTTTAAAATAAACATATCAAGAACCTGCTCTTATCCCGCATATTTTTTACTACATAATGTAGGAATTAGCCAGTTAAGTTTCATTTTTTCAAATCATCGAACAACCAACAGTTTAAATTAAAAGATTAAATGTCATCTCATACTTTATATCCCAACCGAAACATTTTCTAGCAAGCATTACCTTTAGAAAAGCGACGCCACAGTGCTCCTTTTCACTATTTTAATTGGGATCGTTAAAACAATTTTTCTACATAAATAAAAAAGTCACTAAATAGTATTCTAAAGCTGAAAAGATAAAAAAGCTACGTAAATTGTAAATAAGTCTTCAATTTCACATCTCCAGAAAAAGCCAGTGAAACCCCATATATTTCATTATAACCACTGACATTAAAAATGTCTTATAAACACTCCTCATTATGTATAGGAAAAAAGCAATTCGTTTCTCAAACTCGTCAACTTCTTTATATAGGCTCCCGCATAAATCAACTCGAGTATCATCTACAACAATCCCCATCGTCTATATTATTTATGAAGCCCCGTGAACTTATGAACCAACAAAACCCGAAGGAACGAGGCGCTTTCTAAAAATTTGTCTCGGGCCGTTTCCATATTTCACTCGGCACTTTCGCTGCTGCTGCTTTCCGCCAGAGAAGATAAAGAGAGAAACTTTTCATCCCGAAGCGGAGGGAAAAAAAGCCACTACGCTCTCACCCATACAATAAATCCCTCTATATCTGACGACGACGACGACGGGGACGACGATGTTTACTCTGTGTGTTGGACGTTCGCACGCGATCACTGCGCGCGTCTTATATACCTAGACAGCACGACTTCGACCGGTCGTAATCCGCTGCGGAAAGGAAAAGCTGCCGCCGCGGAACAGGAGGCGAGAATCCCCCTGCAGGATCAGTCCGTTGGTTTGCATTGTAAAGCAGCGCTGCCCGCACACCGCTTTAGAGTTCGCCATGCGGCTTTTCAACATGTATATTTGGCGCATATTTGTATATACATACGTACTGTGATTTTGCCGTTGTAGTCATCGCGATTGCTGTTTCCTCGAGTTCAGATTAATTTTTTTTGCATGTTTTTCGTTCTCTATACACTAGGGTTCTGTCAATTTGTATAGAGCGCGGAAAAATGTACGGGAAATAAAATGTGAACTCGGCAAAGCTTCGGAAGGAAATGTTTAATCTTTCGTTTCTTCTTTGATTTACCAGCAGAGTACACCAACTAAATTCGCCCATTTCAAATGAAATTCGAAAATATTTTAATATACTATTTTGTGAAAAGTTTGTAAAATCTGTCTGTTTTAAAGAGAATTTTACAATGTAAAGAAACCAATAAAATCAGAGAAAGTTCGCAGAAATGCTCAAATTACCCTTAAAAACTTAACAACAAAATATTTAAAGCACCTACTACTACTTTCTTAAAACACTTAAAATAGAAGATTAAAGTATTAACTTTTAAATTAACATTTCAGTAAAAAGACAAGCCTCCTTTCTTAGAATTTATTATGATAAAAGATGTAATTTCTAAGAAAAATTTTCGCACTGAACACTTAAAAAGTTAATAAATAAAAACGAACCTCTGGAAGTTCTTGCGAAATAATTTATACGGTACGGCATAGCTCTTTGAGTAAAATTTGTGACTCGAAAAAGAATTTCTTTCATCAATTTACTACAATTAAAATAAACCGAAATATATTGCATTCTTGGCTAATTCACATTGAATTATAGTTTAGTACTTTCTTTACCAAGTACTTACTTTCCTTATTTCTGGAACAAAAATTAACAAAAAATGTCATTTTTTTTGGCTTGAATTTTTGTAGGACTTGTGCATAATAAAATTTTTTTTTTTTAAATTTTTAATATTGTATTGTAATATTTAGGATTATTCAAATCAGTTTAATAAATTCTTTTTACATTTTCAATAAGATTTTCATAAATATTGATTTAAAAAATAATATTTATCAATATTTTAATAAGTATTAAATTGACTTAAATAAAATAATTAGCATTTACAATATTATATTATTATAATGCGGATGAACCGCAATGCAATATTAATATAAACTAGAGTTTTCTCAGTACCTCGAATACATCTATATAGTTCAGAATCTCGTAAAAGGAATAGCAAAACTTTCAAGTGTATTGAGGTAGAGTATTCGATCTTTACTTTAGGGTATTCAACCCAAGCAGGTGTAATGGATTCCTTTGAAGATTTACTCTGACTTGTCTTTTATTCAACCTTTATGCAGTTCAATCATGTGATTTATTTATTTATCTTTAATTATTGTTAATTAAAAATTGATATAATATCTAAATTCCATTTTACGATATTTTTCACATTAAACGTATATATTATATTATAAGTATATTATTTTCAATAAATTTTATTGAATACATTACAAAATTTATGTTACAAATAAAATTTTATTAAACTTAGTATAAGTATACCAGGTAATTTATTGGTTAATTTTGAAGACTTAGTTAATATAAAATCAATGTTATTTGCGATACTGCTTACATAAATCATTTGGTATGTGCAGTTAAGTGAAATTCGACAACAAATAAACGCTTTAAAGGTGTTCAAACGATCATTCGAATACCCCATTAAAACGACGATCGTAAATCTAGTTTATGGTGGATATTGTGTGTCACTTTGTAGTTCTGTACATTTCAGTGAATATGCTTCAAAAGTAGTGGATATTGAGTATAACAAATTCAAGACGTTCTACGTGTAAGATACAAAAAGTTATTGTGTATAATTTTTCTTCTTTAAAAAATGGACTAAATTTATTTAATCTATATAGGGGGAAAGAAGCTTTATTTATCTTTTATAGAAATTTTAAAATACGTTACCTTTGAATAAAGTTAGTGAATCATTAATAATCAATTTGTTTTCAAAAGTAGTATGGAACTACCATATTTTGCGAACACAGATATTTTCTTAATACTCAAACAATCAACATTACCATCTATTTTTCCATAGTTTGTAAATAAGTTACTGACAAAATGTTTTCAAAAATCATTGACATTTATAAATTTGAATTAATTTTATTAATTACATGGAAATTCTTTCACAGCTTTAAGTTTATTGGCATGCTTAAATATTGAACACAATAAATATTTTTCAATAAAAATTGACCAAACTAGTTTCATAAATTATTTACATGCAATTGTATTGTCATTGTGTTATATTCCATATTAAGATTTTCATAAATTAATACCACGCATTATAACGGTCAAACAATAACGTTTACATCTCTTTTTTTACGATAACCATGGCTCTCACCAAAATTGTAACTTTAAATGTTATAGCGTTTTTATTTCAACAACACTTTACTACTAAGACCAATTTGTTAAATATACGTCTTTAAAGTTACTTCCTTATACACACTAATACAACTTATAAGTGTATTCTTAATATAATCATCTAATAAAATGTAGAAAACGCTTTAGTGTCCGGTCGATCAAAAGATAAAAAGAGAAATCAAATACATATATACTAACCGGCTTCGAGAACCTCGAGGTCGAGGTTGCCGCTATGACTGTGACTGATGCTACTAGCATTATAGAGGCTGGAACGCCTGTGATGGTGATGATCCTCCATAGCACGGGAGGCGCTCCGCTTGAATTGCTCGAGGAAGCTGTCGATTTGGTTCTCGATGCTCGTCGGCGAGCTGGCCATTTTTTGTTCGCCCACCTCTCACCCGCCCTTTACCGGCTCTTCTTCTTTTCCCCTTTTACTCGCTCTTCGTCGCAAAATCTCTCTCTCTCTCTCTCTCTCTCTCTCTCTTTTCCTCTTTTTCCCCTAGCACTTTTCACACTTGGTTGTGCAGCTTCAAAGCTATATACTATACGGGGACTAAAAAGTCTCCCCGGTAGTCGCTTGCAAATTCGTTTCTCGAAACTATAACCGTGTCTATTATTATCTCTTCTTCTACTTCCTCACGTCGAACTATCTGTTGGCAATAGTTCGCAGTACGCGGGGTTGTTGCTGTTGCTGTCTTATCTCTCGACGCGAAAGCATATCGCTGAGCGACATCATCGACGAGTGATGTTTTGCAAACCGGAACGACACAAGAGAGACATAGAGAGAGAGAGAGAGAGAGAGAGAATAGGACGAGTCAGTAATAGTCCTCGTCACTACAGGCGCTGCATCTTTCCCGCCTCTTCGTCGTCACTGTCGCCCATTGTCCGTTGTTTCGCGATGCGTCTATTGTGTATAGTTCCCCTTATCTCGTATATATACGTCGACGCTTTTTTACGAGTTCGCACCGAGCTGTACTGCTCTGTCGCCAAGCGAATGTTTACCACTTACTTTACGACACAGCGTCTATATATCTATGCAGCCTTTCTTCTTCGCCAAAAATATATATCCTTTCGTCAAGAATCACATTTGTCCTTTCCCTTCTATAAGTACTTATATAAATCTCGAATGATTATTGCTCCTTAATTCAATCAGCTTTTCGATAATTCAGCTAGTAAGTACGACTGTTGCGCGGCCGATCGATAAATTCTAATTGCACCGGCATTCGCTATTCTGTATACATATATGCGTATGTATACAGCAGCCAACGCGAGACTGTGCGCATGCAGTATTTATACATTTTTCTCTGTACAGTTAATTACACTCGAACTCAAGCTCGTATAGTTTCTGATCGGAATCTCTGGCACGCGCTCGCTCGCCCGCGAACTTGGGGATTAATAAGTTTTGATTAAGCGTCCCTAAGACCATGTCTTAAAGCGCGGCGTAGGCGCCTTGCAGCGTTTATTAAAAAAGTTTGGCCAAACTGCGGAGTTGTCACCGTCGTCGTCGTCCTCTGCAGACTCTGACTGTATTAACGGAGCAGTTAACTAATGAACTATTCTTAAAGCTACGGTTCTACGTACTTGACAATTCTCAACTCTCACTTGTATATATTGTAACTTTTCACACCTATACAATAACTAATCCTTTCAATCAGTCACTGCTTTGCAATAGAGCAGAATCACTCTGTTTTTCAGAATAGACAAAATAATCACACTGATCTCGCGAGTACAACACATCTATACCAAAAGAAAAAAAAGAAAAACGTGTACAACTGTTAGAGAACAGCGTCGAGTGTGTATATAGCAGCTGCTCGGGTACAGGTCGCGAGCGAGACTACCTCCTTCGTGGTGCGGGCCACAGTAATATTACTGCTACTGCTGCAGTCGAGCGCCGGGCGGCGGCAACGCGGCGGCGAGGGACTCTGTCGAGCAGACGACGCGCGCATTTCCCACCCTATACCATGTATTTATATACATACAGTAGTCCGTCCGACGCACTCGCGGATCTTTCTACTTGACGCGTCCTGAACATACCGCGCGAGAAGCACGTTTCTATATACATACGTGCAGCGACGATGGTGTTTATTAGCGGATAGCTTGCGAGTGGATGTATATATGTATATGTATATATATATATGATGGGGGGATGAAGTGAGCGAACGTGCAGCTTCGGTCACGGGCGAGCCGACTCTGGGGGCGTCGTGGTTGACGAGAAAGAGAGAGAGGGATAGGACGATAGGCGCCGGCGCTGCGGCACGCGCGCGCGCGCATGCAGAGGCAGCCGACTGTATATAACACTATAGCGATATATGTATATATATACCATTACTATTACTACTACAGCTCCTGATATCCTCCGTTGCCGCACGATCTTATCTCTCGCTTCCGCGCACGCCTTTTACTCGCACTGTATTAGGGAAATTCCTAGTGCGAAGCTTGATTGATTCACGATGCGGTGAGGGGCAGGATTATGTGTGTGTGTTTGGTTGGAGTGGTGTGTCGTCATTGTGTGCATCCGGTGAGGTGCGTATGGATATATATATATATATATATGCCGGGTCTGATACGGAATTGGGGTTCCAGAGAAATTGGTTTTCGAGTTTATGGATCGCGGTTCGTGGTCGCGCCCATAGCGTTTCGGCGAGTTTCGACTCTTTTATAGGCGTTATATATGGTAGAGTGGAGAAAGAACAACGGGATGGGGGTTTTGTTAATACGATATATGCTGACCTATTTCGTGCACGAGGAAATTTAATAGAAATATTTGGCAAAAGTATAAATGAAGGAAAAAGGCATAAAGAGTTTTATTGCTTGATCAATTGTATTTTTGTAGAGTATGTTAATAATTATATAAGTTAGATGAAGTTTAAAATGCCAAACTTTCGAATAAATCTTGTTTATGGAATATATTTAGGAAATACTGAATATTAAAATAAAAGAAATAGGAAACTTATACAGGAACCGTAATTACTTCGCCGAAAACTCTCGTCAACTTCTTTACACTTTTATATACTTTTTTTCATGTTTATATTAGAAGTTACGCTCCTCTGAAATCTCGTGTATATTTTCCAGCTTTTCTCGTTTCGGCCGCGCCGTATATGGAAATACGTCGTTTCTGTTCTTATTTCGCAAATGTTTAGAGAGCTGCTTGGGGCAGGCGAAAACGAACAAAACCGAAATAGAATTCTATAAAGCAAGTGAAATACACGACATGCGTGGTCGCAGTGGTTTTATTGTACGTGCAGCCAACTGTAGGAGACATGAAATTCAAACGCAATAGTTGACACATATAAGTTAAAATGCTAAAATACTTGTCTCATCTTTAAAAATTAAATAAATTAAATAGCACCGTTCGTGTTGTCTCACGAAGACTAACACGTTTAACACAATTGCAACGAAAAGTAGCATCATTCACAACTTTGCGCCTAATAGTGGTACAAGTCGCGAGATTGTGATAAAACAACTAGCATGACTCTCGAGTTTGCAAGCACAATCTATACAATTGTAGCCAAAAGTATTGACAAGCTTACGATCAAAAAGTAAGACTTCGAGTGTGACCACGCTAATTGTCCATCTTGCAGGATTTAATATTGAATGTTCTATATGTTACCATTTTATATAACATTTATTATTTTGTATGCATATATTGATACCTTCCCATGGAATCGAATAACGAATAAATTAAGCCCTTTCAAATTAATATCGGATACCGATTAAAAAAGATTTCGGTGTTTTATTAAATGTTGCCTTAGCTGGCTGTGTTTTCCTTAAGAAGAATTAAATGTTGTTGCAAAAACTTTTTTCTCTTACTTGAAGTTCACTTCAGTGAAGATATACATACTATTATTTATATTTATTGAAGGTGCGCGTGGAAAAAGGGAATAACTCTAAAAGTATAGATGTAAGAATATTGAAAAAAAACTGTGCAACTTATTATCAGTGAAATAAAATTTTATGAAACTCTATGGGTTATCGGCAAATATTAACAAAGTATTTTTCGTTAACCTTTAAAATTTATTAAAATTTTATCGTGTTTGTAACAAATTATACAGTTTTTACAATTTTTTTTAAATTTTTACTTTTGAAGTTATGATACTTAAAAATATTAAACAGGAGAAAGCAAAAATATTTTTCATTACATTTATAATTAAAAAAAAAAAAGTAAAAGTAAAAAGTTGGCCAAATATCTCTGGTATCTCATATGTATAAATCTTCCAGTAATACTTACGTAATGCATACTAAAGTAATGTATCCCAATATAACATTTGAGGGACGACGAATATCAAGGAACTATTTAAAGTTATAACTTTTAATTTTTTTAAGGAGCTATGCATTTTATATTCATTTAAAAGAAACTTTTCATCATTGAGATTTATAATACTAACATTAAAGTAATATGAAATATTTAACTAATTTTTTTTTGAAAAAGTTAATATATTACCATATAGTTTAATATACAATTTTGTTGGTTTATTTCTTTTTCCCAAAAAAAGAGTGAAGGTTAACATTTTTATAAGTAAAATGATAACAATAATATATACCAAATAAACCATTTAATCAACAAAACTACCATTTTCCGATATTTTTATATGAAAGTAAAGTAAATCTCGATATAGCATAATAAATAGATCATATATATTTTATTTCCATTACAAAATGATTAGATTTACTTTGAGTTAGTTGAAAAACTCGACTTATGAACTTTATGAGTTTCATCTTAAGAAAATAATGGAAAACGTCTGTTTTGAATCTAAATTATACAGTTAAGAAAGTTTTATAAATTACTTCGAAATGAGAAAATAAATCTAAAAAATATAGAATAGATGCTTCAATTTGCTTTTCCTGAATTGAAAAATGTTATGATGGGGTTTAAAGTTTTAGTAATTGAAAGGTGAGCAACAAAAAAAAAAAGGATAACACCTTTTGTATATATTACCAGGACTATGATATACTAAGAAAAAATGTTGTTATTATATTGAATATTAAAATTAAATATAATAGATGTCCATATACCATTTGTTGGGGCTACCCCGTCTTTTTCATAGTATAGTTTAAACTTTCACCTATCATAGAATGTACTTAAATTTTTTAATTTCTAAATAAATATATCAAAGTTCGCATTCTCATTTTATTTTATTTCTCCTTTTTCATGTAATGGATGTTTAATCAGACACAAATTTAAAAAAAATGAAACTAATAATACATACAAGGTGAATTTTCTATAGCAATGAAATGTACCATCTGCTATGGCTTTTTCATTCTTAATAACCCAATACAGTTATTGTTGTATAATATAGTAAGTTAAACATTCCAAACATTCTAAAATATTTTAAATTTTCTAATGAAAAATCCTATACTTTTGGAACTATTTTTAGATGGTTGAAGGCAATTTTTAAAACTGAAACATGCATTTAACTAACATAATTTCAAAGCATATAATTGTTAGTTCTTGAAAAAAAAATTTTTTTATACTATAGTGCTTTTTATAGTTATAAAGTTATAAACCAATAAAGTATTTTTGACAAAAATATAATATACGAATTATCATTTAATTACTGAATGATTTAAATACTGTTATTGCATGCTTTTTTTTCATTTTTTACAAAAACTCACAGCTTTAACGCATTTAAAGATATTTTTCTAAAGATTAAATTTCGAATTAGTCTTTTTTTTAGATTAACGTTGCTAACGCCATCTTTCAGACACTAAGAAAAGTCAAATGTACGAATGGTACCCAAGCAGCGTGCTTGTTATCAACTGCAGAGTACGGACTACCGAAGTGTTCCTACAGTTTTACAGTTACCAACAACGACCTTTATAACATCATATTTTATATAAACATTTTGAATAAATTATCTAAAATATATACCAAGAATTGTATAAAGGTATACCAAAATTGCCTTTCTTGCGTATAAAAAATAGTAATTAATAAATCATATTTTATTATGACTGCGTTATTGTAAATCGGTGAATAAATATACAATAAAATATTAAAATTTCCTAAAATATTAGGCATTCTAAAAAAATATTTGTTAAGTGAACAAGTAACCATCGATGAGATTCTCATATGTTATCGAATTTATCACTGATTTTATACTACTTTTAATGGTGAAATAAGTTACGTACAAAATTATGTTCATACAAACTTTAGTAATAATTGTACTTTTTATGTGTTTCATTAACGAATAATAAAATGTATATAATGAATGTTGAAGTTTCTCTTGGAATTCCGTAATCGTGTACAAGAATTATACAGTTAAATGATTCATTAATATTTATATTTTTTAAATCATTTCAAAATTTTCTACTTATAATAGTTTGTCTACGCAATTTTTGATATTTCACAATTGATTCAAGATTTATATGTTTAATGAAATATTTTATGCCAAATATTTCTACGCAGTGCGAGTATACTTCATACACGTGGCAAGCCTTTTCAAGTTTATAATACTCGAAACAATCTTTAGAATATTCTATTTCACAGCATTTTTTTTTTGTTCCAAGGTATGAAAAACATTAAAAATAATTTTACAAATACTTGAATTGTTTCGAACGCATTTGTTGCGAATAATTTAGGAATGAAGAATTTTCTAAAAATATCAAAGTTGGGGAATCCTGATGGTGAGTCTGCACCAAATACGTATATTTAAGTAGACACTGAATGTATATAGCAAGACACCAGTTGATTTCTTATAGTTTTAAATAGTAATAACCATTTCGTTAATGGTATATTGAAATATGGTTTTAATAATTTACCAGACATTCTTTTTTTTTTAATTTCTTTTGTCAAACTCTTTTTTCGAATTTCTCGCACGAAGAAGAATCTCTACGAAATATAATTCTCACGTTCAAACTATTACCAAATATTGAGTTTAAATTAATTTAAATGGCTTTACCTATGTTTAAAAGAAGTATGCATTGTTTCCGAAGATAAAACCAGTTTTGCTATAACATTTTGAAGTTTCCAAATAAAATGAAGATTTTTTTTAACAATTACAAACAGTAATTACAAGCATAGAACTACTGAACCAACAGCGCACTAAATTAACCGCTAAAGTAAACGAAAATCGGCACCCCTTCAACCTCCTTCGCATTCCACAGCACTATATACTCCAAAAACGATTTCGGAGCGGAATTCGAAAAGAGCACATCACAGAGCTCGCACGCGCCCTCTGTTCCCCATCGCTCTCTGCAATATACACACATACACGCACATTCGTGCGTGCGTCTTATTTTCGTCTTTTCGCGCGTCTTGTATCTCTCTCTCTCTCTCTCTCTCTCTCTCTCTGTTCACGCACTATACACATACACACGGTCTACGCGACAGTTTGCCGTTGGTTGGCTGTCGCGCGCGGGGCTCATCATTCGTGCAGTGCCCGTCGTCGAGGAGCCAAGTGTGTTCTTCACACGCACATTTCCTCCTTTCCCCCTCCTCAACACGTTCTTCTATACGCACACATACATACAAGCGCGCTCTTTTTTTGACTCTCTTGTTGCGCGCTCTCAGGCGGCGAGAAGCAGACCAGCAGTAGTATACGTACGCGAGAGCGAGAGCAGTAGTCGCTCTCTCCCGGCCAGTGCGGCGAGTGGGTGTGTTTTAATCAAACGGGAGGTATAACAGAGCCAAGCCGGCTTTTCTCTTCAATACTTACGTATACGCACATATATCACGTATAGACGGAACACCGTCGGATACGCATATACGCAGATTATATATACACAATAGTGCCGGGCCCAAGAGGCAATATATACTCCGTCGATCATGGGCGGTAAGTCAGTAGCAAATACATATATATTTTTCCATTTAACTCAAGTCTCAATTTGCGAGAGTTGTTATATATATATATATGCGTGTGCGACGAGAGCAAGTAGGTTATATACGCGGTTGATGTGCTGCTCTGTGCCGCTCTCGAGCGCGAGGAGTGTTCCAGGCATGTCGCGCGCCGCCGCAACCGGTCTTGACCCAATGACCTTCACGAGGTTTACCCCGAAAGTTTTCGCGTGCTCTTGTAACAGACGCGTCTAAGCTCCTAGCATTCTATGTAGCTCTCGAACGCGACTATGTCGTGGCATAGATTTCTAGTCGTTGTGTAGAAATTTTATCAGACGAAATATATCCTATATGTATAATGTTTAGTACAGTATAGTAGCATTTTCTACGTTTCATCAGCAGTGTATACACACTTGCAGACGTGCGCGCGCAAGGGGTTCAGCCCGTGGGTACACACGGCTTTTCTCTCGTGTTTCCCCTCTCCTTATAATATCAGACTTAAGATTTCGCCTGCCTACGTGGACTACTATATACTTCTTAACAGAGGATTCCCCCTCTGCTTCTGGCGCGTTTGCGCACGCAGGTCGATTTTTTCGACCCCCGGAAGATGATGAGAGAGAAACGATATGTATGTAGGGGGAAGAGTATGCAGGCTGTTATTTTACATGTATACACGTGTTACAACTTCTTATATATCCGTGTGAGTGAATTCTTATTAGGGAAACTTTTTCCGGCTTATACTATTTGGGGATAACTTATTATGTATATAACCGCGTGGCAAAGTGATTGCGATGGGTAACGTTTAAAGGCCCGTGAGAGCGCGTGTATTTAGGTACCGGAGTGGGGGCTATAATCACTCGCATTCAGCGTGGCATTCGTATTCGAGTTCATTAATAATTGATTCATCAATCGGATTAATTCTACTGGCACAGTTTTAGGCAGGGAAGAGGATCGTGTAGTGATAAGGATCTTAAGTGATTATTACTGTCGATGCGTGCTTTTGGCAAGTGCTTATGGAAGATTGGTTTTCGTTTCGTATATATAGAGTGCGTGATTCACGCGTATAGTATAGCAATATCGCTCGGGTGTTTGTACAGACAGACAAAAACTGTGTACTCTACTTAGATAATTTAAGGAATATAGCGTTTTTATCATTAATTTATTTAGTCGTTCCCAAGTGTGTACGACAAAAAAGTAGTGTGTTGCTTTGTGAATTGAGTAACTCTGTTGTTTACTTGTTAGAATTAAACTTTTGAATGTTTTAATGGAATTAAAATAAGGTTTTTTGGTCGCTAGTCATAACTAAAGGTTCAAAGCTTATAATTTATTTTAAGTATCTTTCATAGAAAAATACACAATATTCCTTTCTATGTTACTTTTTTCATCATCAATAAAATATATTTTATAGTTGTTAGCTGTACGATACTTAGAAACATTAATAATAGAATTTTCAAGAGAAACTTCAACGATTCTAATACAAATTTTTATTATTAAAATCTAATTAACTCGAAACATTGTTTGTCATCGCATGGAGTTGGGATGAATATCTTAATAAAATATGTACAACCAATTAGAAGAAAGCTAATTTCATTATCATTCAATTAATAATAAGGCACTCGTTAGTCGAGACAATAAAAACTTCTCATCCGTCGCAACAAGAGACTATTCTTTACTATCAAACCTCTTGCTAGTAATCGCCTTCGCTTTACCGTCTCCACATACAGCCAACAATCTAAAACATTTGTCTTTATTGAAACTCGCAGACGAACGCCCCTCCTCTTTTTTTTTATTATTCCCTTTTTATGAAGCGCTCGTACATGCTCGCGAGGAAAAAAAGCTTTTATTCCCATTCGCGGAATTCCTCTGCGCGCGCGAGCAAGACATTTTTGAAAGTTCAAAGGGTGAGAGAATGGGCGAAAATAGGGCTCCATTCCACGGAAAAACAGGATGAGCAAGAGAGAAAGAGAGAGAAAGAGAGAGAGAGAGACAGACAGACAGAATAGCGCGCACTATCTTCTCGGCTCCAGTGAGTTTATTCTTGGCCTGCGTACGTGAGAGAGAAAGAGGCACCGAGACGAAGGCTCCTTGCCAAACGACGAAAATTTTCACGGAGAAAGGTTCGCGCTTTAAATGAAACTTCAGGCCTAAATTTGGAGAGGGACTTTTAAAATCTCAGTTGGCCCGGCGTTTTACTGCTAATTTAATAGGGTGTACTATTTACTAATGAGTTTTTACATTATCGTTTTGTTACTATATGTACGGTGTTTCTACATTCACTCACTGAAAGTCTCATCTCAATTTGTGAAAAGTTTAATAGAAATATTAAATAGTAGGATTTCTTGATTATTGCAGTACGAATTATTTAATCCTAAAGACTGGTGCATAATTTTCTATGCAAACATGCGATTTAGATGAATACAATTCAAACCAGTTATCCTTTTATCTTAAAACGTTTAGCCTTTTATCTCATGTGTCATAAGTCTGTTACATATACATGATAAACCAATTATACACGGCTATTATTAGAGCACATTTTCAGTACTTGATGGGGAGTTATTTTTATATACTCTTTTGGTACTTGATCATAGTTCGCTTTAAAGATGATGAAACTTTTTTTTCTGCAAGGGAATTGATGTAGTTTTTAATTTTTTGCCACTTGAACAACTTGAGGGGCCTTGTAAATCTTCTGTAAGTTTTTTAATGGAGAAGAAATTTATGTGATATATTTCAAGTGTATCTTTGGGTTGTAATTTCTTTATTCTTATTTGAAGCGTTTATTACATAATAAATATTATAATTTTAGTGAGTAAATTATTTGGAATATAAACTTACTCTTAAAATTTCATGCATAAAAAAATTTACAAATTTTCGAACTTTATAAACAAATACTTGTTAGATATCTTCCGACTCTGAAAAGTTTAAGTGAACTACAGCTACATCTATTTTAAGCATTGCCCGAGTAAAAAAAATGCAGAACATACCAGGCAACGAGGTATTCGGTTTCTAATTTTATTGCGTTTCGGGATAAGTTCTATTTTAGATCTCCAGTCTGCGTATTATTAGATTTTGTCTTCTTAACTTACCTTAGGTCCATTTAATGATTCAAACTTTTCACACTGCGTTTAAATTAATTTTTGTAAGCATACTTATTTATTTCAATACAAAAATTCCATACGTTAAAAAATGGTGAATAGAATTGATAAAAATAATACTTTCGCGATCAATGATATGTTTTTATAAAGTATAAACACAGAGTTTTAAAGTATAGTCATACCTATATTTATAGTTTAAATAAAACTTATAAAATGACGTCAAGTTCTCTTAAAATGATTAAAAGATCCTTGACGTCAAGTCACTCTAATCCTCAAACTTATGTTGATATCATTAGATTAACTTTAGACGATGAGAAAATAAATAATTTTAAAATAAAATCTGGCACTCCTAAATAAAACTTACAACATGAAAATTCACTTTAAGGGATTTCAATGCAAATTACATTTTCTCCGTTAGATATTTTATAAATACATTAATTTTATTATATTTATTTGATATTAATATTATAATATTCACTCATTTATTTGATATTTACCACAGTTATTTTTAGTTTCAATCTCAATACTTAATAAAATTATTATTCATTGAACCAGATTTGCCTTTTCTTTTTTTCACATCTCCATTTCAAATAATCACTCAAAATTAAACAATTTATTCCTATATCAAACGTCAGAACTAAAACGAATAGAGACCAGAGAAAAAATTCAAGTATAATTAAGGGTCCGTAAAACATCGTGTCCCCAGTGCGCGAGCGTGTTCAGCGGCCACTTGATCCAATGAATATCCTCCTCCTCGCTTGCCGGCAAGTATATATATACATATATATGTATATATAAACGAGCGCGAGTGCGACACGCTCCATTGTGCACTCGAGAACGTCGGCAAGGATGTAATCGCTCGGATACAAGTCGTATATATATACTCTCGTGCACTAACCGTCCGTGTACTAACGGAAGAGGGAGAGAGAGAGAGTCGAAGGAGAGGGAGAGAGACGCGAGATTCACGTATAAGCTTGACCTAAGACAAGTCCGCCTTCGCGTAGTCACAGCGTCGCTTTCACGCTTGCAAAGTCGTTATGGGTGTCATCGGTATGAAGCAAATCCGCGCAGACCCGTGTCGACTTAATATATACGAGCGTTGGTTATACATATATATATATACACTATAGTGGTCGTTTTGGGATATGATTTTTGAGAAGAGATTTTTTTGTCAATCCAGGCACGCGAAATTTATGCACGATTAAAAATTACGTAGAATTGATTTACGAATGGAAATCATAAATCATGCAAATACATTTGGTAAAATATTTGACCCTTTCACCCCCTAGAGAAAGCCGGTAATGCGTGACTGGAGACGATTGGAGAACCGGTATAATACGAGCCGGATTTACGCTATTCATTAACATGAAGTACAGCTACACGCGCCTTTACGTGTCACGCAATTTCATTTTATGTTTGATTAATTTTTGTTACAAATTAATGAGCATCTCTAATATCTTGTACATTGAATTATAATATGCATTAAATAGTACAATTAAAAATTTTCTTTTACAAACTACATAATACAAGTGATTGCACCGTTTCGACGGAAAATCATGTACCTCCATTACAAATAAATCAATGCCAATATAATTGCAACTAATCATTCTACAACCCTATGAATAAAACTTTAACAATGATATCCTTCCAAATACCTCGCGTATATAAATATAAAGCGCTCGGTTAGAAAATCGGTCGTCATGAAAAAAGTCAAGGTTTTGCGCTCGGTGGTAGCACACGTCGTCGTCGTTGTCGGCGTGGCTGCAGCGTGAAACGCGTCGCCGCGGAGGCGCAGATGCAGAGCGCCGGTGGCGGGGCAGCATCGGGTTTCGCCTCGTCTCGTCTCGCGAGCGCGGCCCATCCGTGGGGGCCGTCTGGTATCATAATATACACCGGCGCGACGCTTCGGGGAGCACAGCACGCATCGGCCGCCCCCGCGCGCACGCGAGCAGCCTCTTGTCAAAGGGATTTACCTTCCTTCCGTACTTTTTTTGTGCTTCTTCGTTGTGCGTCTATACTTCCTTGCGCTATTTTTAGAACTAGCTATATGGAAAACACTTGTAGGTTTGTCTGATTGCGCGGCTTTTCGACTGGGAAATCTTGACGTTTTTCTTGAAGATTCGATGTTTTACTAGGCGTTAGTTTGTGTTGTTGTTTCGATATTGATGTGTATAGTTCAGTGTATTAAGTTATCTGTAGGATAGGCAGTTTAGAATGATATATTTCGTTTAAATAATTGTAAATTATCAATAGATGAATTCAATATTTTCGTCAATATCAAAATATTAAACACTTCTTTTATTGTGTCAGGAACTTGCTGATTTAAAAAGGCAAAGACCGTGCTATTCCTCGTTAGAAATCATTAGCTAAATCGATTCATTTGGATTTAACTCATATATAATTCTATGATATCGAAAGGGATATGGAATAGTTCATTATAATTGTTTAATTTCCTTTTGGTATTTCCATTTCAGTAAACATTTATAAGAGCAATGCAAAAATATTTGTACTATGTCTACAAATTGTAGAAAAAATATTTTCTCTAGACGTAGCTTCAGACAGTTGAGAGAATGTAATACTATCCACAAAGAAAAGATGTACGGTCTAATGTATACACGTGTTCTTTAAACTATACATAATGATTTTTACACACGTCCATATATTAAATTTTCACACTTTGATATTGTGTTTCCTTATATTAAATTCTGCAATTAAAGGTCGTTGAACATCATGTTTTACTTTTGCTCAATTTATACGGTTAGTTTGCTTTAATATGTAATTGTATGCTAAATAATTTGAACCAAAATTATGGGACAACAAATTTGATTTATATGCAAGACTTCACTTCAAAGACAACGGTGTGTAGGAAGAATAAATGAAGGAGTGCCTATTATGCGTCATACTTGATTTAAAAACATGCAACCAATAAATGTATCGGAAGAAATTCATCCAATAATGATGCGTTTTTGTATCAATTTTATTTTTCAAACTTTTGGGTACACAGAAAAATATAATAGTCAACAATTTTTATTTATTAAATAATATTGATTAAACATTTATTTTATTAAGTGTAGAGTACTCTTTGTAAATGAAAGTATCATTTTAATGCAAAATATCCAATAATATAAATAATATAAATAATATATGATGCTCTTTTATCATAAATACTTACTGTGTTAGGTAAAGTTTTATTCACGTCTAAACGACAACTCATTTAATCATTCAAGAAATATTTATTTCCACGATAGAGTTTATTTTTGGCACTATCCAGCAGCTTTATGTCATCTTTAGCTAATTTATCATTAAATTATCATAGATACCGTGCATTTATTATTTTTTGAAACTTATTCTGTCTTTGCATACCGAAACAGTTCTCTTATCTGTTAAATATTTGTTAAAAAAACGTCAGAAAAACAGCTGATTCCCTCTAAAAGTGATAAATAAAAGCAATAACTTATAATTTTTTCACTTAAACCACTTTATTCTTTATTTTGAAATTGGAAATAGTTATAAAGAAATCTTTATAAAAAATTGAAAATAGTTATCGATAAACGATATTATGATTTATAAGAAATGAAAATGAACCACACCACTAACTGCAGCAAGCTTAATTAACAGTCAGGAATTGAAACCTCAATATCACAGTTATCAGAATAATATCAAATTTCATAATACCTATCATATTTCGTTTCTTGTGAATATTTTTTAATCTCTCTGCTTTTATAAATTGAGATATAGCTTGCAGCTAGTTATTATTGATCCAGAAAGGTTATATAATTAAATTGCACTTAATATTGTAAGTATTTGAAATTAAAAATTATGATAATTCTATAAAATTTTTAATCGTTATTGCAATGATATTAATGATCATGCCTTTCTTTCGGCTAGCATACAGCATGATGCTTTGATCAAATTAATTAACAAAGAAAGATGAATGAATGAAGTCACTAAACGATACCTCAATGCTAGTAAACACCATAATTAGAAGTTTTCCTAAAGGCATTATTGCTCTACTTTCTGATACGGGAGGAAGTTTCATCAGCGTCATAGGTATTTAAATATCAAGCGAGCATCTACAATTAAAATTCGTAGCCGCTTAGCATTTGAGAAAATTGATCAGTACGTCTTGATACTTTATCATCAGCCAAACGAATTGTGTGGCCGTGCAGATCTTACGTTACGTCGCATTTTTATATATACACGCACGGGAATCATGTTACTGCTCAGCGCTCTCGTTATATCTATCGGCATTTTAATCGAAGTATCCAATTAATTTCTCGACTGTGTATCTTCACGAGTGTGCGATGGATTTTCCCGGAACGAATTTTGGCGGTAGGATCTTCAAGATTGATGCACAGTCTCTTTAGAGCCCGTCTATTTTAAAGCAGCGTTTTAATTTGCCGCTTCCGCTTGTTAGGTATTTGGAAATAGATATTATGGGGAGGGAAAATTGAAATGAAATATATAAAAGATCTTTACGTCAATTTAGATTTAGTTTATTAATTTGTCTTTTAATGATAAATTGTAATAATGACATTAATAGTCCTTATAATAGTGTAAAGGTTTTAGAAAATCAAGTTTGAATAGAAAGACTTACGTCTTACCATTACACCAGAACAATAAAATATACCGAAGAGTGTGTATGTAACGATTCATTTATAAAAATAGCAGCTTCTTTTACAAAATTGTAAACCATTCAAAATTCTTAAAGTATTAAATTTATAACGAAATGACATATACGTACTTAAAAACAAACTATGTCATATCTTCACTATTTTTGTTGTTTGTGCAAGAATTGTTTAGTTTCGTATCTAAACTTTTCACAAAAAATTAGTAAATAAACAGATCTCTAATTCCTATGTAAGAACACGAGGTGTGATACAACTTATATTCAATATAGATTTTACAAAACAAGACGTCATGAATGATTTTTAAATTTCTATAATTATTGCTCTTATTTTTATGTAGACTATTTAATGACATCATCTGTTTACATTTCTTATTCCTTCACTTTAAAGTTTAAAATTATGTCAGTACGAGATCATATGACTATGATAATATTTTGATACTCAATGGTTAAAAAGGAAAATAGCACTATTGATGAACTATTTTCCGATTTTTAAACGAAATAGTAGTATAGAGTAATAGCCTGAAAAGAAGAAGTATAATTTATGAAAGGGTTATCGATGTATCAAATATTGTTAAAAGTAATAATTGTGTCTTAACATTGAATTAACAGTATATGTAGAAAAAGCTTTATCTAGGTATAGATAAGAAATAACGCCACAAGGTGTGAGAGATCTCACGACTCTCGATACGTTAGAATTGCGGCGAATTTAAGATCAACGGATTACACGACTTTCTATAAATATAACGAGACTTGGACATTCGCCAGTTTGGTTCTATGCGTTTTATCTTTTAATTTTCTTTTCATCTCGCTAGAAATCCGCACGCGTCGCTCATTTTATTTTCACTTATTTTTTCATGGATTTTTCGACGCTTTCTCACGGACCATTTGATACTCATGCCTACAATAATGAATGTTCTGCTGAAAACAGAATTTCTATTACTATAACGTGATTAATCACAAAATAAAAAGAAAACTATAGAAAGAGGTTTCGTTAATTTAGAACTATTACATGCATGCAGAATAAATAATTATGACCTACGTAGCATCAAATTTCATAATTCTATTTTGAAAGAAAAAAAAGTGGTTGATTTGTGATTAAAGTCTCTGCATATTATAAACTAATGCGTTTTTATAAATTTATTATGGATGCCCTTTTACATGCTAGTGCATAATTATATGACAAGTTAATGTAATACATGTTGTTGCAATACATAAGGTAGCACCGCATCTATAATTGGAAATCAGACTAAAAATTCTTACAACACATTTTATATGTTTTATTTACAGATAGTTTGACATTTTTTAGCGTGATTCGAAATTTAATTTTTATATTTCAAACAACTAATGTAATTAGAAAATATTCAATATTTAAATTAGTTAAATTAATATCTTCAATGACGTTGATAAAATTATGAAACGAATAAATAAATTTAGAGATTTAACAATTTCTCGTTGAATATCATTAGTTTAAAATAGCTGAATATCTGGTACATAATTCGAGAAATTCTTTCAATTTAGCATTCGCCTCACGTGTAATCAGCGTGCGATAGTTTGCGTAAAAGACGATATCAGTTTGAACCCTCAAAACGGATCATCGTGACAGTTTAGTTTATCAATTTAGTTTGTGCAAGGGTTATGTAATATTAATCATGTTTTGAAAGTTTAGTTTTAAGTATTATGCATCGTTTATAAATTTTTTTCAATAATCAACACAAGTGAATCAAATATATAGAAATATTTGCATATTTTATTTCAAATATTTTATATAATGAATTTAAAATTTTTTCTTTCAAATAAAAATTTTAAACACTTATTTATAAATTATTCAATGCTTATTTTACCTGCATTATTTTAAGATGAAACTACTATGAGATTAAACTTAAATTTTTAATATCATTATGTATCTAAATAAGAAGTGAGTTTATAATTATAAAATACTTCTCGAGTATTTCTTACTTTGTAATAAAATGCTAGTTAGTGTATAATTTTTTGGCAAATTATGTTTTTAAGAAATTATTTGAATTAAACGATCTGTTCTTTGTAAATTTGAAGTGGTACCTATACTTATTATTATAAACTCTTATATGAAATATGAATTCCGTCATATTAGATTTTGTAAAACGTAGTTTGCCACGCGTCAACATTTTCTGCAACATATGAAAGCACGAAACATGCGGAAGTTGTAAAAATCCACACAGTAGGTGAAACGCATAACGATATTTTAGTTCTTGGCAGCGTCTCTTCTCAAACTCCGCGTGTCCCTCCGTCATCGCTTCACGCGTTTATCGTTGTGGACGATTTTGTCTTTCGCGCCACACTTTTGTGCCTCTTCGTCATTCTATTTCCGGTTTCACTTTTCTCTTTTCCTTATATCTATCTTAACCATTTTTCTTGTATTTATTTTACTTTTTTCACGTTATTATTTATATAATATTTGCGTACAAACACATGCAGGGGTTGCGGAAGCGATTAGAATGAAATGTATAAATACATCAACATTAAATTTCAACATATTGTTGCAACATTACGTATTTCTATGTGAAAAATTGCATTTTAAATAGCTTTTCATTGTCATGCCGAAATTGTAAACAAAAATAATAATTTAATTAAAATTTCAGCTACATTGACCGTTAATTGGCAGTAAATATATAATTATTTTTATACTTTGTAAACAAACAGCCCACGTTATGCTGAGGTGTGAAATTACGGCGTAGTTGGCATTAAATTGACTTTGAATAACATTAATTTATTTATATCTAAAATAAACTATCTATCCTTACAGGATTTGCATGGGTAACGTTGGCCACCAACGATTCGTATTCTTTGGGAGCGTTGGTCTTGGCACATTCGCTTCGTCGGGTGGGTACTCGACACGACCTGGCGGTCCTCATCACACCCGGTGTCACGGATGCAATGAGGTAAATACAACCTATTTCTGTTGAAACCTGTATTGTCTGATTTTACATTTTTATTCTAAAGAGTTATTTACAATATTATCATTGATTATTGACAACTTCGTAAGTTGGGAATTTATTTGTAGGCTATAATAGCACTTTTTTGTGCTACCCTTATATTATATATAGCTTTTGAGATAGCTGTTGAGTAATTCCTGTAGGAAATTAAAATAAATTTGCAAACTAGAAAACGAATATAACATATTTTCAAGCTTTCAATTTAAAATAAAAAAAATGTGATTATCATTACAAGTTCTGCTAATAATTTAAACAGTTTTAATTCTATTCAATGAAAGATGATTTTTATTTAGTAGGACTATTTTTTACGTGTGTCAGGATAAGTGAGAGGCTATAGAACAAATGGCAGAATACAGTAGTAAAAAATTCTTTTATATTTTATCAAAGTGCTGTAATTGCGTATAAATTAGAAATATATATATTCTATGCCTCCAGTTTAAACATTTTTGTTTCTTTATTATAAAGAATAGTTGTAAATATAAAAATGTGTAAAAACTTTACATCTTAATAAATTCTTAAAATAAAAATAAAAAAACTCAGTCGTTCCAGATATAAAAAATCAGATAATAATAGATATAAATTTTAACAATTATTTTCAAAATATTTTAAATTAAGAATTATGTGATAACTAAAATATATCTTTTTTATTACTCATGTTGAAAAAATAGATTTTATTATAAAGTTTTTTTACTTTTTATTCGTTTATTATCAATTGTATTTAATCAGTGCAGAAAATTATTGCTTGCGGAAGTATCCAAACGATAAAGTTGAAATATTCTCCTTATCATAACACAGTGGAAGTAATTTTGAAAAAGTATCACGTATAAAATACTTAAATACCATTTAGGCGGGTGAAAATGATGTATGGCTTCACGCGTAGGAAGTGTCTGCAATTCATTTCCTAGTAGACTGGAAACATAGCGTTATCGGCAGCGCAATTGCCTTTCTCCGATCCATGCCAAACTGAACTGTAGCCAAGATGCTTGACATTGACCACGAATTACCCGGTGTCATTAACTCCCTTTCAGATGCTTAGATAGGCGCTATGATGCATCAGTAGTGCAATGATAATGACTTGCGAGACAAAGCGTTTGATAGATGCTTCTTTAATAAGTTAATTCATTTTTGACCTATTAAATATCTCTAGAGATTTGTGGTTCTACCACTACTATAGTAATTTATTGATTTGAATTACAATTCTTAGACTATACCAATCACGACGTTTTAATTATGATTGTGCACGTATAATAAATGATTATTATAGTAGTTCTGCATTATTTAAAGATTATTGTTTATGATTCTATAAATATATTTTTTCAAAAGCAAGCCCTTTACAGACTTAGCAATTACGCAAAGAATAGGTATAGTTTAAACTACAAATGAATTAAATTTATTAGAGATTTTAATTTTTTTAAATATATTAAATTACATTAATATTATTTACTATACTCGCTTGGTATTTGTTATTAATAAAACTTTGCATTTCAGAGAAAAACTGGCATCAGTATTTAACATAGTACGAGAAGTTAATGTATTAGATTCGAAAGATGAAGCGAATTTGGCGGTTCTTCAAAGGCCAGAATTGGGCATCACATTCACTAAATTACATTGTTGGAGACTCACGGAATACGAAAAATGTGTGTTTGTTGATGCAGATGCTCTTGTGAGTATAATATACTGTAATTTCAATACACTTAAAGTGAAAAATAATCTGTATTACAATGAAAACCATTTTGCATAGGTCGTCAGGAACTGCGATGAGCTTTTCGAGCGAGAGGAGCTTTCGGCGGCGCCGGACGTGGGCTGGCCTGATTGCTTCAACTCCGGTGTCTTCGTGTACAGGCCGTCCCAGCAGACGTTCGCCTCCATCACTCAATTCGCGGCTAGTCAAGGCTCGTTCGACGGTGCCGATCAGGGCCTTTTGAACATGTTCTTCAGCGATTGGGCGCACAAAGACATCTCGAAACATCTGCCCTTCATATATAACATGTGCTCCACTGCCACGTACTCTTATGCGCCGGCATTTAAGCAGTAAGGCTTCTGTTTATTTGTTTGTCATGTTCATGGTTTTCTCTGGTGGAAAAGGGAAACATTTTTAAACCAAGAAATATCTTATTTCATCAGAAATAGGAGTAATGAGCATATCTTTTTACCATCTGTTGGACAATTATTCTGACATGTCGACAGTTGTTTACGTACTATCATATTCTCGAAAATCGTGTGCAATACTATTCTATCTCTACAATGCAGAGTTATAGTTCGAAATAGCAATATATGCTGTATGAAAATTTCATTTTATATAAAATCATATTTCCCAAATACGTTATATATAATTATATCAAAAGAGCCTATCTTAACAATACATTATAATAAGATTTTGTTTTGGTCAATTTTTTAATACTAGGATTTTGTTAGTAGTCAAATTTCACTTGTATAATTCCAATTTACACTAAAAATGTAAAGATACTCTTGATTCAAAGCATTCAGATTAGCTAATTGAATAATTTGGACCAATGATATTATTTTTAATTAAACTACATTGAAGTAATTTGGTGGAATTGTTTCAAGGTATTCATCTAATAAAGACGGCGAACCGATATTTCTTATATAGATTGTTAGCACTAAAAAAATTAAATAATAATAATAACAAATTAAATGTTCTAAGTATGGTTTTTCATGGTTCATTAAATATTTATTTGTTTACAGTATTATTGATCCCTATGGCTATTAGAAAAGATATAATATAATATAAAATAATTGTTCAAGCCTTGAAAACACGTCATTTTAATTTTATTTTTTAATTAACTTTAAATATTCATAACTTCTTTTCATTTCGAAAAGGGAAAATTCTAATGTGTACCATTATACATTTATAATGAAAAGATATAATAGAATATTTCACTAGAAAATCGCTAATTAAAGTATAATAATGGATATGTTTAGAATAAACTAATGGTACTGTACCTTATATTTGGCTATAATGAAACACTTGTGAATCACCTGAGCTAAATACGTTTCTTAAAGGCTAGAAATATTTGTTGCTCCTTGATTTATCATTAATATTAATAATGAAACTCTACCTTATAGTGCTATTATGATTTACTGTCCGGAAGCACAGCACTCTTTACAAATAATTTTTCATACAATATTAATAACAGTTGATATTTAATAATTTTTTTTAATTATCAGATATGGCGAAAATGTGAGGATTGTTCATTTTATCGGCACCACCAAACCATGGCTGCAGTACTTCGACACGTTGACTGGCATCGTCCAGCCACCGTCTGGATGCAATCACTTACAACCGCTCTTGCAAATCTGGTGGAACATTTTCTGCGACAACGTGCATCCTCAGCTTACAGACGTTATGGTGAGTCTCGATACTCCGCTGAATTCAGCACTAAATTATAATAATTACTGATGCGATTGTCTTACTTGTGTTTCGCTTTGTGAGACATAACTAGAGTTTTGCGATTAACGCTATTCCTATTGTTAAACTAATTCATAGAAATAATACACAAATAACATATAAGTGATAACTTTTGTAAATTATGTAATTTCTATCGATTTATGTCCTCCTTGATTTTTACAAGCAAAAACCGGGGAAGGATAATTATTTAAAGAAGTGCTTGAAGGTAAGAGTTTGTGCTTCACATAATTATTATTACATATCTATGCAACCCCGTGTGAAATGATTTGTAAACTTCTCAGTATAAACGTAGAGTAAATTTATAAGAAACTTATGTACAGAATGTAAATATAATTTTACAGCTTTTCTGAAAATAGTAATATTACACTCTCTATTACTATTTCTGCCTTTAAAAATTGAACTCTTTAATGATACTGATACCAAATGTACTTTGAACCCTTCCAAACTCCTACATTCTGTCATTTCATATCTACACACTGCACTTGTATTTTGGTTTTTTATACATTGTCCTTTTGGGATTTGTGTGGGGTTCAAGGTATATGTTTGTTTTAGATTACTTTAGTAATTTATACGTTGAAAGCTGCATGAAGAAAATTTTTTAGCAACAAATAATACACTTAAATTTTTGCAAGCTCTTATTCAAACTGAATATTTTCTCTTTCAATTTCATAATAATAAAAATAATTCACTTTGTAATTGTGAACATGCAGTTTTTAATTATTAAATTCTTATTTTTAGTCTTAATTTTATCAGTGTCTATTTATCTTAAAGAATGTTAATAGAATTGTATATAAATATGCTTTTTAAACGTTAAAGTAAGAATTCAATTTAAGAAATAGACACTGATCTCTTAGTCTGTTACTAACCGATTGAGTGTGCATTTTTTTTGTTTTCGCATGATGCTTGCAAAGGCCGCCAGCAATATGTCAACAATTTGGCACGAATTCAACTACTATTCCGCAAATTCCCTTACGTACAATCACACCTACCACTTACATGAACATGACGAAGATATGTACAACGACGTTAATTCGGGTTCCCCGGATTTTTCAGAATTCAAAGATCCCTGGGAAAATTATTCTGAGCCAACAAACTCTCATTCCCCTATTCTTGTGCAACAGACTACCGATAGTAAAGAGCCGCACTGTGATACAAATTTAAACTATACTGAGCCACACCATCATTGTGGAGTAGAACCTCTACCACAATGCCCGCCTAGTCACCAAAGCACTGATTATCAGCAAGGTCATAGTTCATCGCACTTCCATCACACATTTCAAACTTCTCATGAGGAGTGCTCGCCGTCTCAAAGTCAGACGTGTCCGGAATCTGTAGACGAAAGACTGATCCATGAACAAAGTATGGAAAATCAAAATATAACAGATTCCCAGCGAGTATCAGATAATTGTAGGCAAATTTCTCCTCTCTGTGCTTTAATTGAACGATTTCATTCTGGTGATGATAATAATCATCATGGAAGCCAGCAAAGTAATCATACGGACCATGTGAATACGCAAATTCACAGTCATAATCAAACTGAGCAAATTAGTTGTAGTGTTTTTAATCCTAGCACATTCACGAATAGTAATTTACACGATAGTGGACAAAGTAGTAGTGCAAAGAGTGATCACAATCAAATTGAGACTGACATGCACATTCCTTATTTGTCATCCTTCCCAACGTCTTGTACAGATCCTAATACTTTAGCGACTGATCCTGAAATGAGTGCTTCGCCATGCATAGAGAATGCAAATGTAAGTAGCTTGATTAATTTTTTGCTTTTTAATTTCCTAATACATTCATATTTTTTGCGTGAGAGTTCTGTAAATTTGTGTGCGCGTGTGTACATATATATACATATATATTAAATGTGTGTGATGTTGCGTACTAACGTGTTGTATAATCTTTCGTTTGTATAAGTCGTATTTTGGTGATAATGTAAAAACTATTTTCTTCAAATGGAATTTCATAACAAAACGAGTTATTAAGTTTCTTCGATATATTTTAATATGAATTTTATATTCATATGATTCGTATAATATTTTGTAATAAATGATATTTTGAATCTTTATAGACATTTATTTAATGTAATAGGTTTTATAATTATAATGTCTTCTGTATTATTCGAATTTATGTGAATTGTATTTGTAGTTGTTTATATACTTTCATAAAAGAGATATGAATAAATGATAAAGTTGTTATTTTATTTTTGCATTTCATTTTACATGCATAAATAAAAATAATGTCATTTCTGTTTGTAAAAACATTTTTATTTACTTTTATTATGAAGTTTACAAAGATTAATCATATAAATATCATATAAATAAATAAGTATTTTATTTTTATAAAATAATAATGTTCGTCATTTAAGTATAGTGTTTGCATAAATTCGCACTGATTCGAATTTTTTTAGTAATAAGTTGCACAAATGTTTGTTATTTTTTCTTGACTGGTTACTATACTTTTTTTTTATTTTAACCCTTTTCTCTTGTACATTATCCCGAATATATTCATTCGAAATACTATAGCCACTGAATGCATAAGAGGCATTTTCATTTATGAAAATAGAATATCGCGTAATCCAGCTATGATTTGATATTCTAAATGAATTTGTATATATAGCTGTATATAAATTGATTTAAATAATTAAATGAAAGTTCATATTATCAAAAAATATTATTATTATTGCATTATCCATTAAATAATTTCAGACTATCTTTAGTATTTCTAATTATGATTGTATGATTATAGGCAGGTCTAGCTGGAGCGTTATCGAAATTAACCATGGGTGAATCTCGAACTGATGAGCAGTGGGCGATAGAAGATCACATGCGAAAACAAAATTGGGAGCAAGGTCATATCGATTTTATGGGCCGAGACAGCTTTGACAACATTTTAAAGAAAATTAATCAAACGCTCTCAACAGTGCCTGGAAGGCAACCGTCTCCAGCGAAGGTAAATATGCAAAAGCTGTTGTATAAGAATTCGAATAATTTGCTTTGATATACTTATTAACATTTGTATTATAAAGACATTTATCTCATAGATAGTATCAGAAATGGCATGGTTTGATACTAACATTTCATTTAAAAATCTTAATAGTACTCTCGCAAAAACGTATCATACTTTAGTAGTGAATGAATACGAAAAAAATAAACACAATACAATTGGCAATATTATAATTAGAACTCAAAATTATTATTATTATTCTATATGAATAAAAATTGGCAACAAAATTCTAAAATATTATTTTTTTTTTTTTAAATTTGTTTACAAGCAACCACTGACTCCAGTGCTCAGGTAATTCGAATTTTTAGTTTCCTAAATGGAAACGTTCATTCGCTATAGTGTTGTGATTCACTGTGATATTGGCTTGGCTGAAATTCTATATCGGAAAAACACGTATAATAATGTTTTTCTAGGAAACCCGACAGCCCGAAAAGAGTAGCGGTAAAAGCAGTGAGGTGGAAGCAGCTGTAGGAGAAAGCGAAGTTGCTTTATCCGGTACGTTAAAATCAAAAACGGGAGGATCCACTCAAAAAGTAGTTGATGCAAAGAGTAAAAAAGACAAAAAGCGAAGTTCAAAGTGACGCTAGAACTAAAAAACGCAAAAAAATTGTATTAATCTTCCCAAATTTTTTTTTAAATTCGTTATTAAATTATTGACATGCTTTATTTATATTATCGAATCGATGAAATTACAGGTATTGAGTCTAATGAAAATGACGTACAGTGATGTAAGCTGCATCGTGTACGTATTAAATTTGAAAAGAGAAATTTTAATATTATTCGACATGTACTTTTGTAAAACTCAAAGACGAGTCGTTTTAACTAATTTTATTACGATGTAGTAATAGCGCTTTAAATCAAAATTTCTACCTGGTTTATATATCTACCCCTCGGATTGCGTACTTGTGGAAGCATGTATAACGAACCATTAGTACCAAGTACATGAATGAGTGTGACTTTATTTTGAAGTGATTTTTATACTTTTAATTAATGAATAGCGTTTTGTGAGGCTTCGATGTTTTTGCATAAAGATCGAAGTCATGATAACGCTTTAGTTTGAAAGAATTGATAAAGTTTGAGTGTTTAAAACAGGAGCCAAGGAGAGCAACTAACAGATCATGCCGTCAATAGCATTGCTGCGTCTTATATTGTCGTTTTGCTTTGTTGGGGTAAATATTACAAAAGTTGACACATTAGAGAAATACACATTAGTTTGTTCTTTTTTACGCAATATACAGTGCCTTATAAAATTATTTATGATTTGATTTTTAAATATTATAATTTTGTTTGTTTGTTACTTTATCATAAACCATTGTTAAATGTCATTATCATAGACAACATCGATTTATAATTTAAGCTGTGAAATGAAGAATCATATAATAAATTTCAAATAAGAAATTTTTTAATTCATTTTTGTTGCATTTTTATTACCTTATTATTTCATTTGCGGAATGGCTTACCAATCGCAATGAGTAGAAAATCGTTGCTTCGTTCATTCTTAGGCTGCTTCTGCGCTTCATGTGCTTTTCATTATTTTATGCTGTTGTAAGTGTATGTTACTGAAAATAAATTTTAAATTATAAAATATATTATAATTATGTTACCCTATATCCCTTAACGCCATGTGATATACCGACGTAATTCTAGAATGTCGATATGTTTTGCGTATTCTACCAAAATCACTCAAAAA
>JAYJLV010000046.1:1413161-1471468 GCA_036873485.1 Torymus texanus | reverse complement strand
TTTTGTTTTTCTAAATAAACGCTTCAATGTTAATTTATAAAATAATAAAAGTCGGCTGATTTTAGGTATCACATGGCAGTTATTTTATCATCATAATCATTTTGTTATTACAATACTATTCATATTTGCAAGAGTACATTAATTTCTAATTGTTTCATTAAAGTAATTCTCATATTTGTAATACAGTTCTAGCAATAGATGATCGGGCCGAATTAACTACGTCTCTTGGACCATCACAAGACACATATCAAAGAATTTTGAGTTCCGAAACTACACCATCGACCGTTATAGAAGAACAGCAACAAATACAATCCTTATTAGTTAATATACCTACTGAAGCTGATGATATAAATCGCGAGCAAGTATCAATTTCATCTCAGAGTATCGAATCACTCGGACAACCAGTTCCTACAACGCAATTAACAAATGTTCCTGAAACCATTAAGCAATCACAAGAAGTTTCGCGTACAGAAGTAATTGTAGATATTAAACAGAGTGAAACACTTGCACCTGAAATTAAGCAGGAAGTACCTCAAGAAATCGAAAAAATCGTAGATCAAGAAACAATACTGCAACAAATTAGTGAAACTGCTACTGCACCGTTGTCTGACGTAAAATTGGAACCTGCGACAGTTGAAGAACCTTTACCAATACAACAAGCTACTCAAATTGTATCTGAAGCTACAACAGAATGTCCTGTACCAATACAAGTAGCTGAATCGGTTTTGCAAGCAGAACCAAAAGAATCTTTCTCTGAAGATCCTAGGCCTGTTATCGAAGCAGTTGTTTCATCTATTATACCGCCCGTCCAAGAATCAGCTGCTGCGGTCTCCGAACCTTTGATCCAACCTCAACAGATAATAGCTGCACCTAATGACCATGTACAACAATTAAACGGCGACGACCCAGCATTACAAAAAGCTTCAATTCCATCGACGCAAAACATTACTTTGCCGTCATGCGATATTGTTTCAATAACTCAGGAACCTGAACTTATAATTACTCGAGAAAATATACCAACAGAGCAACAAAGCCAAGAACAACAGGTTCAACAGAAAGAGGAAGAAAAAGCAACTGAAATAAAACCAGAAGCGGTTACTGCTGAATCATTAGAAAAGTCGGAATCATCTGATTCTCAAAAAGCTAAATTAACAGTCAAACTTCCGGAAATCGAATCAACTGAAGTAGCTAGCGAAGTAAAAATTTCCGCAAGTGAACCTCAACTTGAATCAAGTGAATCGGTGCAAGATATTTCTGCTGAGTCTGTTGCCCCAACAGCATCACCGACTGATCTATGTCCTGCAAGACCAAATAGGTCAAAAGATTTAAAAATCCCTGGAACACCAACAGTAACAGAACCAACTCCACCAACCAGTACACCAACTAGTCCATCACTTGAAGTTGAAATAACAGAAACTGCACAAGAAGAACTCGAGAAGCCAATTGAAATTGTAACAGAGCCACAATTGCAAACAGAAACCGAGACAGAACTTGCTACAGAATCGCAACAGCAAAGTACCGAGAAACAAATTGATGTAGTATCCAAGCCACTCTCAGAAACAGAAACGGAGAGAAAAAATGTTGCTGAAATACAAACCCAAAGTTCTGTAGAAAGTCAATCAGAATCTTCTACAGAAGTTAAAGCAGAGCCTGAACCACAAGTGCAATCAGAATCTCAGACAAAATCGAAAAAGCTTGTATTGAAGATGGCAAAAAAATCTTCTGCTGAAAGTGAGAGTTCGCCAGAATCTGAAGGCTCTGGAAAGAAAGTTGTGAAGAAGGTTGTCAAAAAAGTAGTAAAGAAAACGAAAGAGGGTGAAGAGGCTGAAGGTAGTAGCAGTACTGAAAAACCGAAAAAAGTTGTAAAAAAAATAACGAAAACTTCATCATCAACTAGTCTCGAAGCTGATAAATCTATTCCTGAAACACCACCGCCTTCTGCAAGCACCGAGGCTCCAATACCTCCAAAAAGAAAGCCAAAAGCAACCTCGAGTGCAAAATCGGCTAGCAAAAAGCCAGATGAATCATAATGAAGACAATTATTAGTGCAGCGTATCATAATATATATTTAAAAGTAATATTCATAATACCCATAGTGTTTTATACTAATAAGAGGAAAAAAGAACATAAAAAAACTACTGCAAAATTCATTGTGTGGCATAATCTAGTCGATTATAGTTTTTTGATACGATTTTAGGTACATTGTTATTGTTTTAGCCACACTAGACTCCAAATGATGCGTTGTTGAAAGCTTTTATAAAACGGAGCGTCATTTGCTATAACTATATGTATCCTTCAAGTGTTTTTCTTTTTATGTTTTTCTTTGATGCAAAATGTAACACTTATAATGTAGATTACATCCCAATCTTGCCTAGACTATTGTTTGATTTCGCAATTTGCGATATAGACTCTGTAAAGAATAAGCTTGGCATTTGCTTAGTTGTTGATTCTATAGTAAATACATATTTACATTCATAGTTATTAAATTCTATGTCCATATTTTATCGATATGCGTGAAAATTTTGACGACAAATTCTACAGAAATACATTAAAATTTAAATAAATGAAGTAACGAAGAAATTTTGGAAGGTAGTTTATATTGATTATTGTTATTTAGTGTTTTTTTATAATAACAAAGTATATTAGAAATCTATAAAGCATAAATTAATAAAGCTATTGTTATCGGCATTTAGGAAGTTTTATGAATAAAATTCATGATGATTGTGAAAGAAATATGAATATTTAAAAATTATGTATAAATTTAATGATAAATAGTGAAACATTTAAAAATATAAATAGTTTGTCTATTTAGTGAATTTGATTATTTTTCTAACTAATCTATAACTAAGAAATTATAGAGTTAAATCATATGAAATGTTTATAGCAAGATTGAAAATAAGTAATTTTTTTTATGTATATTTGAATTCATTACTTTCACAATTATTAAGTATTTAATTTTTTGAAAAATGATGCGAGTATCAAAAATTTATATGAAAACAAGTCTTGGAAATATAAAAAATTCTAGTCGTATTTATTTAGCGTGTACGGCACATTTACACAAAGAAAAGAACAAATTTTACTATGCAATAGAATATAGAAAAATAAAATTTATATAAGACAAGCGGTTGACATAAATCACACAAAATATATTAAAATGACAAAAAACTAAGCAAATGTTATTTGAACAAATAACACAATCTTTTTGTGTATACTTATATTGTTTATTTAAGTAAACACGTTTTTTGCAACTCATGTTTTAATTATTTACCTGTACTTCTATACCTCATCCTTTACAATAAATTGTTGCTAGAACTTAATTGTACAGAACGGAATTGATTTAAAACAATTTTTATTACTGAATACTATGAGTAAATAAAATTATATTCTTTACTATAATTTTTAATTAACTAACTCCTTCTGTTAAATCACGGCTGTAGTTGTACCATTCAATATTAAATGTAGAAGACGGATAATATGGAATTAAAAATTAAATAGTTATTACAATAATTTTACAGCACTTGAACCCTAATAATATATAATAACTAAAAAATGGTTAATAATTTTTTTTATGACTGTAACGTATAAGTTATTTTAAAGTATCCTAAGAACCGCGAAAACAAATTTTCGAAATGTTGAAACGCAATGTCACAGAAGACAAGATTATACGTTCAAAATGTGCCATTATTTTGTAACTAATATCTTACACCAACTACACTTTATCATAAAATTTATTTTACGTAATACATTGGTAATAAAAAAATAATTCCACAATCCATACCGAATAAAATTCATACACACCTCAAACATCCTTAGTTTCATACCATACCCTACGACAATTACTTTATCACCTAAAAGTTATCATCGATCGGTAACCTGCTTGTCTCCTTTACCACGCTCACCTCTTTATCAAAATTCCTGTACATCGATCCATCCCACGCCGTTCTTATCCCACGCGGCCGTGGCGCGCACGTTTCGCCGCCGCGGTCGCCTTCACCGCTCACACGCCACCTCCACCACCACCTCCACAGTCGAAAGCGGCAGTCTGACACGGGCCGCAGGCCAAGCAGGACTCGTGCGCGTGCGCATATACATATATTATACATACACACACCATAAAACATACGCATCCGTTTGCAGCATCTCGTGTACACTCGCACGGCCCTAATTGTCCCTTCCGTCGTTCACTCGCTCTCGTGCGCGTGATAATAATAATCGCATCGCACAGTGCCGTCGGGCCGAAAATCCAGTGCTGTCCAGTGGTGGTGCTTGCTTGCGTATATACACTTATATACGTATACGAGGCACGCGCTTTCTTCTCTTCGGCCGGACAGTCTCATTGCAGTGCGACAAAGCAAGTGAAAGAGAGCGAGAGAGAGAGAGAGAGGGAGAGACAACGAATGCACACAAGTTGACAGCACCGCCACGCATACATATATACATCACGAACGCACGCATATATACGCATACCGCAGAGATGTAAGTAACAAGCGAGACGAGCGCGTCTGTCTCTTACTATCCCGAGGCTATATAGGATGTATTCTTCGCGTATTACACCGTAGCATGCGTAAGGTGTTTTTATATTTGCATCGAGTTCGATTCAGCTCTGTTATATATATATATATACACGTATACCGAGAACAACTCTGATGTTTTTTACGAGTTTTTGCGATGTTTCCTTTGAGAGAAAAATAAACAAGTGCGCGCATTTGCGACGCTTGCGAAAACAAAGAGAACTGCAGCATAGTACCGGGGTTATCTGCTCTAATCTGTGAAAATCGAGAGCCCGCCTATTTTTAAAAGAGTCTTCTCACAGAGAAAGCAGAACGCGTACTTATATTATCTGGTATACTAAAGGGATTTAAATGACCGGGCGCACTCTCACGCGCGTTTTGTGCTTTTGGAGCATGACACAGAACGAAGCATATACATACATAGTAAATATAATAACGCGCGATTTCCCAACGGTGCTCCGAAATGTTTACGTATATCTTTCTAGTAAAAGAACGGCTGCCAAGAATCTGATTGATTGATTTTCCACGATTTCGTTGATCGTGAATTATTCTACCTATACATACCTTTCTGAAAATGTTATAAATATAAAAAGTATTCGGCTCTGCGCCCGTATACCTTTAATATGATTGCACATTCCGCCAAATTGTTCGATGTTTCATTCAATTATTTTTATCTCGTTCGAGGAACTATACACGACGGCGGGTAATAAAATTTCTTATTTGTCCGGGGAAACGACGATTAACCGCACTTATAGTGACAACTACGACAACGACGAGCCGATAATGCAAAAGAGATACGTATATGTATACACCGCTGTTGATTATGGCAATATATCGGACCGGAATAAGATAAACGTTTGTTTACTCTTTCGGCTGTGCGCAAGCGATAAAGGAAGCGCCTGTAAATTATGAAATAAAAAAAAAAATTGTTTTTTTCCTATACGCGCGTGATCCGAACCGAGATATATAGATATACATATATACGCGGCGCTACACACATTCCAGGCGTGACTTTTTTGGGCGTGTATATTATATATATATAAGCCGTATTACGTGGGAAAACCTGCATGCAGGTTGTGTATATATAGGGGGAACCGCGTTGAGAGTGAGAGAACGATGATGCGCAGAGGGAAGGGAAAGAGAGAGAGATTATTTCGACTCGCGCGCAGACCCGTTCTTGTGGGTTGATACACAAGATATACTATATACACCATCGTATACGTAGTCATGTACTATACCTCGTTCTCTCTTCTCAGGCTAGCAGAAAAGAAGTTGTAAATGGGTGACTTTCGTTACCTTGAGCAGCAAAACAGGCGCGAGCGCCGCGAGTGGATTTTTTACCGCCTCTACGTGTGTGATGCATATACATGCGTCAATCTCAAATCGGAGACGACGTTTCGCACCGTTATATATGTATACCTACACGCGAGCGTGGTTTTATCCGGCTGAAAAATAATTGCTTGAATGAAGTGCGAACAAACAAGTTTGATTTTTTTATAGTGAAATTTAACGAGTATGGAGTTGTATAGCGAAATTACAGAGCTGGGATATGGTTGGAAAAAATGATAATTGAACGTATAGTTTTTGTAGGCAGTAGTATGAATGCAGTTTTGCAGAATTTGATTTCATAAATGATATAAAAAATAATTCTTTTTCTCGACAAATTTTAACTGAAATCACTAGAAAAATACTATATATAAACGATCTCTTATGCTCAGTAATAATCGTTCTCTTTAGTACTCATAAATATTGGTTAGAAAAAAAGAGCGTACAATATACTTACGTCTTGCATTTTTAAAGCTACACTTTTATGTAATTATACTCATAATTGCGAGCAAGCAATATTCAACAGCTTCAAACTTTATGTATCTTCCATTGATTCATTTGACGATAATATACCAAGCTTCTTCGTACTCCCCATATATATTCATACTTCATTTACCAGGATATAAACATAGAAATCCATTAAACCGTCCCCATTCAAAAAGTACAATCATTTAAATACCGCGGTATATACAGTTCCCCCCCATCACCGCAGTTCACGAAGCTCTGAATTTTTAAAACGCAACGCGTTCACGTAAAAAAAGCCTCACCTCTCGCAATAATAGCGCAGCGGTCTTGCGGTGGAAGAAATACTTACTCCAAGAATATAAGAGGCGCGATGCGGCTGCATGTGCGCCCATCTCTTTCTTCCTCCTCCGGTGAAAGACGGACGCAGAAGCCAGGAATTCATTATAGGCCGCGCGAGAATAAGAGAAAGACAGTATATATGACTATATATGTGTATATAGCTCGAGAGCAAAACAGAGAGGAAAGAGAGAGAGAGAGAGAGAGAGAGAGAGAGAGAGAGAGAGAGAGAGAGAGAGAGAGAGAGAGAGAGGTATAAGGCCGTAGCAGTATAGCAGCAGCCTCCGACAGGTTTTCATGTCGGTCATGGACCTTTCGAACGGAAAACGCGTTCGCGCCTTGGACGATTATTATATACTCGCTCGTGTATATACTTACAACTGTCTTCTGCGCACGCGCACGCTTGCAGCTGCTCGTAAAGCGTAATCGATGCAATTTGCCTTCGAGAAAACGTTGGAAAAGCGTGTATTGCGAAACTGCTGCTGCTGCTGTTGCCTCGGTACGCGCGAACGGGATTCCTCGATAATTTATGTATAATACGCAGGGCTACAACATTCGCGATTAGGGACAAAAAAACTCATCCCAGTGTATATTGGTAAACAAAAATCTCTGCGGGAACGCGCATTTCGTAACTTTATACTGGTCGTGGTCTAGTATCGCATTTTGCAGGAATTAATATGCAAATGTCATCGTAACTTTTACGATTGCTTTTATTGCAACTTGACCTGGATATCGAATATCTTTTATTAATTTTGAAACGCTATTATTACTAGAATTAATATAGCAATGTTTTATTTCATCGGTTTTATTTATGAAATAGGTATGCGTCTTGTATTATTAGAACGCAGGGGAACGTATTGCAAGAAAAGACATCATCGATGATTTTGAAAATCTGCGCTAATTGGCCGAACCAAATATACAAAGGAAAAGACATTTATTTTTAAATCTCGTTGTTGATCGTCGGTTATTTATTCAGAGAAAAAATCAAAGCTCGCAAAAAGTTGATCGAAAATTTTCATCTGAACCACTGTTCTTGCCAACGATTCTTTTTTTTTCTCCCCTGGTTTTGTTTCCTCCGCGAATATTTGCGTGCGTAATCATAACAGTGAGCGCAAGACTCATGGCGCTCTTTGTTAAATGTGTCAAGATTACCTGCACACGTGTCATGTTCTACTACGCAGTTATGGAAGCCAAACTCTAAATGTTTAGTTTATGCAACGTCAGATTACAGTGAAATATGAAATTGAACATGGCAGCGATAACATTTTTCATTAAATGGGTATTTATCTTTTAGGACAACGAGAAACTAATTTATATATTAAAGAAACTATATGTTTACAAGACTTTAACTCATCATTTAACATTTTGTTTAATTATTTTAAATATAAAGAGCTCAATCATCACAATTATTAGTAATTAAATAGTAATCAGAATAAATATATGATATAAGACACTTTACAATTTTATCTAAAAATCCATTAGTCAGTATATACATTTAATTTGATATTTCATATACGTTTCATTTGTGAAGTACTAGATAATCTAAATATAAAAAAAAAAAAAAAATTAATAGAAAGCATGAGTTTTGTTTTGTTGGAAATAACTGTCGATGACTAATAAACGTCGATTAAAAGTAAATGAAACGTTCGAGCTACTTTAGTGACAATAGATATTTATTTTTCAAGAAAGTTTTATCAGATAACAAAATTGTAAAAAGTAATGCTAATTGTTTAGCCTTGTTGTCGCGTAAAAAAAAATTTAGTCGAGGTCAGTAACAAGGTGCCACAAAAAATACAGCCCAAAAGTAGTTAAGAGAAAGTTAGCCGAGTTTTTTTCTGTATAAATTGGTGTCATCCAAGAGAGACCTATTTTTTATGTATAAGCAATTCCGGTTTGAAGTAAAATAATCCGAAATTTCAAGGTCGTTGATTCCATAATAAAATTTTATTCTGAATGAGTTATTAATTTTGAAATAAAAACTTTTTGTAGACGACTCCCACGATCGAATTCAGTTTCGATTCAATGTTTTTAATGTTAAAACATATTTATAAATCTAAAAAGTGATAAAAAAAATTAAAAAGGTTTTTTTAAAACTATTTGCACTATCTCCTGTGAAACGGAATTTTTCACTTTAATATTTTTGTATTCATAAGTTTTAAGATAATGCATTTTGAAAAGTCGCTTTTTTCACTTAAAAGAACAAGTATGTGTGATAAGTAATTCTAAGATGTTTTAAGAGTTAAAAATATATTCATTAATAATTCACATGTTTGTGTAACACAACTTTATGTATAGTAGAAGATTTTACAAATCATAAAATTCGAAGATTACAACTAATATTTTGAACTGGGATCTTTAATGACAAATGGATAAGGAATTCTCTTATCAGCTATTTCTTCAACTGCAAGACGAAAATAAAAGTACAAAAAATATAAACTTATATTAAAACGGAATGGAAGCCATAATTGAAGCATTGGGAGTTCGCCTTAATCGGAGCACAACGCTTCTCACTTCCAGACAATATTTTTCGAGCGGGCCGGCACTTAATGGTGCTTAAAATGGCTACTTCGACAGTACGGCGCTCAAACGGAACTCCTCAATTATGCACTGAAAAGAAAAAAAAAATAACGCGCTTGAATATAGCCGTGAAGCGAGAAACGGTGAGGAAGAAAAGGACGTAGGAGTGGAACTAACTCGATTCTGCCACGTTACTTTTCGGGGCTTACTACTTTTTTCTGGGTTCACTGGAGACGAGAGATTAGTCGCTCCCCTCAATGTCGGGAGACGTCCGGAAAAAAGAAGACTTTTGTCGGCTTTAAGAAGTACTATTTAAAATATACTCGTGACATGTGTCTTGCATGAGGTATCGAGTGATGCTACAGCAAAAAATACTTATATTTTTATCTTCCTCTAAAGTTAGTATCAGATTTAAGATATGATGTTATACGCACTTAGAGTACGATTACGTGTTACATAAAATATTTTATTTATGTACAATTTTCAAATTAAATTCAAAACATTTATTTTCATTTGTGCATAAGAAAACATGTCATAAAATTTCAATCTGATAAAATTTGATTAATATACGAAAAATATTTATTGTAAATATAAATTTTGATATTGATCGAAAACAAGTAAAAGCTACAAAATTGCGCAAAATGGATAAAATCAGCGTCATGCATAATATAATTTTTAACGATACTTTCTACTTGTATTCATTAACGATTTTCCAACATATTACGTTAGTTGTAAAATACACTTACGCAATGTGATCATAGTTTTCTAACGGCGAAACTTTTGTACCTGCATTTAATTTTCAACTTTCGTTTCAATAACAATTATGGTGACTCCCATACCTTAAAATAATGCAAAAAAGAAAATATTAAATAAATTATAACTTTCTTATCTATACGTTTGTTTGATTTATCTTTACGACACTGGTATCAAAATAAGACTTTTGATTAATAATTATAACCTGCACTTTATACGCAGAAATACAGAGACTTCATATCGCGACGACTCATTCTTATCATTGCAACAAAGCCATTACAGCACGATGCCATTTGCGTCAAACAAACAAATCGCACAATAATCAACGCACGCACACTACCACCACTCGTATAGTATCGAATCCCCCCCTGTGTGCGCACTTGCACACCATATAATTACAAGTCAAAGAAGGCGAAAGCGTGACTCTATACTCCGCTGCATCAGAGAACTCGCGCTATATGTCGACGCTCCTGTCGTCATATACACGCGCGCGGATAAAACGCGTGCACTGGCTTTACAGTATAGCACATATATGCGTAATTATTACATGCGCTCGTTGTCGTTGCTACTGCCGGAAGTGATTCATCCGCGCGTTTTTTCGTGTTTCACATAATCTCTCTCTCTCCCTCTTGTGTATATATATATACACGTTCGATAGTCGCTCGTTTATATAGCAGTTATTTATTGTGAGTTAGACGTTAGTCACGCGTCTGTTTTGCCCTCATCGTAGCAGCTGTGGTCGAGCGAATCCTTTTTTTTTCTTGTCTGTGAGGAGTGCGAGACGGAATTTATTCGCTTCTCGATTTCGGCAGCAGTGAGACGACGTTAGGGGGGGGGGGATTTATCGCTGGTACACTGATGCATGCGACTCCCGCACGCGAGAATGTCGCGGTACGTGGTGCGGCTATTTCGCCGCGCCGAACTGCCGAGTGCGGAAATATTATGGGTAGGCGAGTGTAAACTCGTCGAAGGGGAACGTGTAAAGCCATGCGATAGCTCGAATTTCAGGGTGCACATGTTTTGAAGGAGTGCCGATCTTATTTCAATGTGTTTGGTTATTAGTTAGATATAGGAATTTGTTATGGGAATGAGTTCCTTTTGCTGTTTATATAATAAATTAGAGTTTCAAAGATTAAACTTTCAATATTTGCGTGTTGAGGTATGAGGATGTTTGAAATGGTAAAAAACAATATGAAGAGATCTTGAACGAAAAATAATAATTACGTAATGTACAATACAGAATTTATTTTAAAAAATGTGCATATCCGTCACTTTAAAATTTCAGAAATGGTGATATGCGGCGATTAAGATAAGCAGAGATTATCTATAATGGCCTGTCGATCTAAAATATAATCTTATTTCGTTCACACGGCCTATCACCTGCGCCCTTTGAGATTTCAGCTATAGCCGTCCCTGGAACTTAATTTTCAGAACCATTGGATCTTTATTTAGGCTTATCACATCTTGGAATGTTTATGGTCTCACTTCGGTACTGCCCTGACAAGTTTGGCTTTACTGGATTAGTTCCTTCGCCCGCTCTCACAAAGCTTTTATTATACTCATATATCTGAATGCTATATATGATGATCTAGATACGCTCGTCTTTTATATTGTTGATGAAATTATTTTAATAAATTTAAACATTGGATTAAATAGCAAGTAGCATTATAGAGATGAATTTATTGGGTTTTGTATTTGTAGAGGTAAATTAGGTAGATAAAAACCCATGTGTACGTGTTGCTGTCTTGTATGTTTATCTTTTGCACAATCTTTTACATCAGAGATATTCTTTCACAAGAATGTTTTACCCGTTTCCTGGTTTAGTTGTTTTGCACTCTTTCTGATAGTCGGTCGCTGTTACAGAATAGGATCGCTTCATTTTTTAGCCAAAGGTAACGTTTTCCTTTTAAAATAAAGAAAATTACGTGAAATACTTCATTAAAACCCCTAGCACATTGATTTGCTTTAAAGAATTGTAAAAATAATTTTGATTTTGAGTAAAAAAAAAACTATTAAAAATTAAAATAAACCGTTCGTTCAATAAGTATTATAGCTAACGAAACGAAAGTTTGAATACACTTGTTATCTGCGATACAAATCTTAAGTCGGCTTTTACGACGCACACAACTACAGCTATAGCACCGTTAACAAAACGAGCACATCTCGTCTGCCCCGAGAATTGCAAAATCTCGTTCAAATTAACAGAACGCACACGCAGTAGTACACACTAGCAGCACCATTCCTTTATAAACCATTCCAGGTAGCTATAATTTAACCGTAACAATTAAAAGTACCGCGTAAATCTAAACCAACAAAAAAAAAACTTGCGCACCCAATCGTCACTGTTTCTCCTTACCCACGTAATCACATATAGCAAAACAGCACTCGATTTGTCACAATAAAGCCTAGACCGCAACGTCTTCTCTAATTCACCTACTTACTTCTTTATCTCTTCTTTTTTTGTTCTCAAGCGTCGTGCATCTGTACTGAAACCACGTCGGATTAAAGCCGGCCACTAGGCTACCAGACTTACGCGATGGGTTGTATACTTATATATACATGCGAACGCTTAACTGTAAACTTTGAACCGAGATATAGTTTTCCGCTCGGCTGAGTGAAGCGCGAGCGCTAGAGCATGAAGTAGCAGCGCCCGGATCGACGACCGATATTGCAACGCGAGAAATAGAACGCGCGCGCGCGAGCGCAGGCGTAAGCCTTTCGCTGCGAATTTATGAGCGTTCGTTAGCCCCGCTCTGCTCGCGCGTGGTTCTAATACGAAATATATATATATTATTTGGGTATAGAGTTTGATGAGGATGATCGGCATGCGTGCCATGGCTATATGTGAGAAAGCGTGAATCGAATTCCAACGCGTATTAGTTCTCTCGCGACGATCTGTGTGGTATAGTGTTCATTTACAATTGGTTACAAGATAGTGAATGGAATTTATTGATTGCTTGTAGTTCATTAATTGGAAAGTTGTTTGTTATTTTTTATTAAGTGGATTAAGGGTTCTTGCAAATAACAAAAATTAAATTTAATTAATATATTATAATAATTGTTAAAATTTTATTCAAGATTAAAACGTAAGAATTCAGCTCAAAATACTATATAATGATCTCGGCATCCCGATAAAGAGTAGAATAATTATTAAATTTATTTCAAAATGTTTTAAATTAAACTTTTACTATTTTATTAAACGCTTGAGAAAACTTAATAAGTGTAAGGCACGTCAATCGTCGATCACTTTTGCAACCTGCAATCCTAATTAAAGATTTCTGAGATTTCTGAATTTTAAACATTCGCTAAACAAGTTTCACAATTACGTCTAATGCTCTGGTATTTAAATAAACCAATCAACTTTCATACAGCAGGTGATTTTCTGAAAAATACCGATGAAATATGGCCTCTCGCTCACATTAGTAAATCGAAAACCACAGCCGCGCGCGCGGTGGTGACCGACTGCCTTTTTCTTATCTCTCTCCGCGCGCAGCATACGCACCTTTCTAACCAAACGCTAACCAAGGCGCGCGCGCGCGCGAGCTTATGAAACTCTCGTGGCTTATGCAATGCTGCTGTGACATAGTACGCTTGATTATTACATTGTACGGCTATTCTTACTTGGCTCCTCGGCGCAGAAAAAAATTGCAACAGCCAAAAAGATTGTACGCGGCTTATTAGAAATTCGATTTAATTGCTGGTCTATGTAAATGATCGTTTCGGAGGCTTCCTATAGATTTCATATATGAAGAGAAAAGTCAGTAGAAATGATTGTGTGGCAGGTACATTGTCATAAAATTTCATAAAGAAAATGATATAATCACTTAGTTCTTTTTTTTAATTAGCTTCAAGTTCTGATCGTTTGAATTGAAAAATCGTTGTTGACATTTTTGAGTGAATAACTTTATGACGTATATCGTAGAGCACAAAGAGATTGTATATTCCGGCGTGTAGTAGATTTTCCGGAATACCTGTTTTGCATTTTGGAATTTTAAATATTATCTAAGTTTTTAATATGAATTTCGGATATGCTAGACTATGTTTAATATTATTTTTAATCTACGAAATTAAAAAATATTATGAAATCTTGGACCTTTTCGTTGAAATAAGAATCTTAAAATATTTCACTTCTCTACAACCATTATATAATTTTTCTATACACTTACTTATAGTAGTCGAAAAATTCTACAAAATCACGCTTTCTTATAAACAAACATATTTATTATAATACAGTATAAAATAATTGATTGAAATATCGTTAGTATTGTTAGAATGAACCACGAGTTTAATATATCATTTGAACCAATATCGGTAACGATAATAAAATAAAAAAATTATATAGTATCGCGCGATAAACGTAAGATAAAACCCCCCAACGTTCCACGGCCACCGTTATATGTACTTTCGCGTGCAATGACACATCTCTCAATATCATCGATTTGCATTTCGCGATTTATTTACCTTCGTCTCGAATGCATTATATACTACACTGCTTCAACTGCGAACTATATACTTCCCGGTGGGACTTCGTTCGCAGAATAGTTAATCCAAAGTCGTTTGATGATATACTTATCGACAATTTTCCATTAATCATTACGATTTTTCACGCGAAAATAATTTCGTGACTCATGCCGATATTATCTCGGGAGGCCATGAATGATTCATTTTCGTCTCTGTGAGATTTGAAAATCAATGATAGTGAAATTAGACGACTTATAGTTTCGGAAAACTAAGATCAAACGTTGGTTTGAGGGTGGCAATAGTTGACATTGAAGCATGTATAAGTGCATCTGTTCCGCAGAAAATGAATGAGCCCGTATCGTGTTATTTTCCCGCCGATATAGCAAAGCGAAGCCAAGCGCGGCGTTCGCAGAGTGACGTTGTTACCGCGCTGTTGGATGCATGCACGCGTCGTCGGTTCTTCGTCGCGCAGTCTGCAGTTATGTGCATTCCCCCACAGAGGCTGTCTTTGTTTGAATTTCCGTCGTGCTGCCGCTGTTCCATTCACATTATTGATGAGAAAATCGTAATCGTGCGTGTACATTTTTCAACAATGAACAATGTTGAAAGATGTACCTTGATGTTTCCTTGTCTTGTGTGTATTCGTTTAGCTTTGTCCGTACCTATATGTTATGTTTAATAATAATACTACTCTGTAACTCTGGTAGAAGTTACTTTATCAAAAACGACCAGAAAGTTGGTAAATGATTGAGAAAAGTATAGTTCATTTTTTAGTAGTGATGAAACGATTTGGGGAGAATGCGCTAGAGTTGTAGAACCACAATATTTTTGGGTTAGATGAAGAAAAATTGTATAGTAAAAATGAATATTTCGTATTATAAATGTGGAATAAATTCGAAATAAGAACTATTGGAGTCAAATTCGATTATCGCTATACTTGCTGAAGAAAGTACAACCGAAAAATAATAAAAACAAAGAAAACATACTGGAGTCAAATTCGTTTACCGTACTCTTGAATGAAATATAAACTAAAATAAATAAAAGGAAAATAAACTACTGGAGTAAAATTTACCGTACGTCTGAAAGAGATATAAACAAAAATAGTAATTTTTTACCTTGATTCTGTTTCGCTTACTCGTACGATTATTAGGATTCTCTTTTAACAATAAAAAAATGCATACTTTAGTTAAAGTTGTATTCAGTTTTTTGACTAAGAAATTAATGAGAGGATATGACAGGAGTGATCGTTTAACAGATGGTATTTAATGGATCTATCTTTTTAATTTTATGAATTTACTCAAGTGTATGTTAAATGTGTCAAACATTTAATATTCTTATACTTTATTACACATCTCTTAATTTAATATTTAATGAGCGCACACACACGCCACTGCTACTGCTACCACTGCATCTGCTACTGCTGAAAGAGTTCATCAGTCAGACAACTGCGACAAATGAAAAAAAAAGTGGGTCACTAGGTGATCCAGTACGCTACAAACGTGTATATATATGTACATTTTACTTTTACAGTTGTTTCATCAAAGGGTGTAATTAGAGTGGATGAACCCTTTTTTGCAGTCGACACATTTAATTGTCTACATGCAACGCGCACTAGTTAAGCCAATAAAAGCGTACAACAAATAAAAACATCGTTTAAATAAACATTTTTAATCATCTCCCCAGCTACGAATAATTAATACGTTTGCAAGAATTAACTATCACTGCCAATCTGGTAATACAACGCATCTTTTACACATTACCCACATAACCGTTTATGGCAAATCATAATAATAATAATAATGTGTCCCCCATTGAACGCCGTTTACACTCCGACTCGTCGCTCGGTGGCTTCATGGGAAAATCCTAGACGCGTTACCCTCGACGTGCCGTGTCAACCGCAATTGAAAAATGTGCAAGCAAGCAGCTTCTTATAGACGTCAGCGCGTCTGGAGCGGGTACTCGCACTCGCACTCGTGCGCGCGGTGTCGACCCGCATGATGTCGTATATACTACGTGTACGTGTATGTGTACTTACAGCTCCTATATACGTACATCACGCACGCGTGAGCGGCTCGGCCTCATTAGGGGAAGTGGATCGTGTCGGGGGCCTACTCTCAGGGACGGTGTCCGGAATTTCGGGGCCCTGGATCACTTTATACAGCGGAATTATTCTCCATGGAAGTCTATACCGTGTTTTTTGTTTGTACGATTCGACGCATTTTATGTAACGTTACTCAGGGAGTAATTAAACGATGCGATCGTTGGTTATGCTTATGTAGGCCCGACGCGTTCTCCTTGCGTTTCGATTATTTCGCACGGGGAAGTCAATCGAATTGTGTGTTCCGCTTTGGGCGTTTTAATTGTTATGCAAGGAGAGGTTTCTAAAAATTTTTTTTCGCGTGACTGAAATTCGAGCTGTTGCGAAACGACGATGAAAATTGAAAATCGCTGGTTATTGGAAAACCGCTGTGGTCTCGTTTTCATATTCGTAAGATAGCGGATGGAAATTATAACTCGAAGAGCTTGTATATCTAGGGTGGAAGAAATCGCTTGTTGTTTATGTAACAATAATCATAGGTTGGATTGCTTTTGTTTTCGTTTCGTAGAAAAGAATGCACACGCCTTATACGTCAATTATATTAATTGGTGAATAATAGTATATAGTCGTGCATGCGTTTAATGAAGCTATAAGCTTATGTACTTTTTTACTAATCTTCTTAAATGCATCACATCAAAGTGGTGGGGCATTTATCTCGGTAGCAATATAATGCTGAGATTATATGTTTTACGAACCGATTCGGACTTCCTCAATTATTTAGATGTGTTGTTTGCCGAGACAAGTGCACAATCCCTTTCTTCTATTAACACGTATATATACGAGCATTATATGTACGTTTCTACAAGCGGAAACATTTCTTTCGATCATATACATGTGTTGTTCAACAATTTTCATAGCACAATGTTTTTATTATCTATAATTTATAATAGGTAACTTGGAAGCTTAAAATTTTATTTTTAAATTTAGTTACAACACAAAGTCTAAGAGGAAATCAAAGAAAATATGTATTTTGAGTAAATTAGAAAAATAGTTAGAAAACATTTTTGTAAATTAACTCTCAAAAGTCTTATATACATTTTATTTTTAATTTTCCTACGAATTGACCATTCATGCTAATAACTGATTTTAAAACAATTACCAAGGATTTAGGATTTTCAAGAAATAAGCGATGCTCTCTGTTTTCTCTTATTTAAAAATGTAGTACTATATATAACTATAGAAACAGTATCTAAATTAATCTTGGCTAACTTTTAAAAAAAATTTAATTCCGAAGAAATTTGATCATATATGCGTAGCAGAGTTTCCCTAGAGTTTAGAAAATGGAAAAACTTTCAGGTACAAATTTCCGTTAAAAGAATAACTAAGAGAAAACCTTAAATAAAAAATAATTCTATACGTTGATGTACATTGTTCATCGACGCCAGCTCATCTCCTTTGTTATTGAATCTCTTTTGATTACTTTTTGATATGCGATTATCATATTTTATTTCCTTCCCTTCATTCGCATAATACAATCTATTTCTTATCAGTCTGCTTTTGCGACTGCAACTATATACATTTATATATTGTCAGCAATACTATTTATATATACCCCCAATCCCTTTTCATCTTATCGTACATAATTTAATATTTTGTTCAATAATAACGTGAATCATTAAATAAATAATTATCGGTTGTTCAATAAAATAACTTGTTATTTCGCTGACTATATATACCAGGCTGTAGTTCAAAAACAGTCGGAAATCTCGCCAGAATTTACCGCATGGCAACGTGAAAAGAAAGAATAATGTCATAATTCCCGGTAATAAAATGAAGCACTATCGAAACGACGAGTCACTATTTTTTTTTCTCGCCAACACACACATACACTCGGTATATATTTCGCCTAAACCTCCAGGTTTACGCACACAATGTGGAGTTAGTTCCTCCAGTAAGCACACGCACAGTAGCAGTTCTCCTCCGTAATATAAGATATCGTACAGAGCTCCGAACAAAGACTCACCGTGCGAACGTCGAGAGAAAAGGAAAATATCGCGAGCGGCGCGCGCACGGAAGGAGTATATTACGCATCCGTAATTGGCAAGCGACAATGACTGGATTTTCCAAGAAGGTGACACTTATGGTATACACATACATACAACACGCAACAGGAGTACAGTTGCGAAGGAGACGCTATTCAGTGATATTGAGTGATATATGAAAGTCTCGCCGCTATAGAAGAGTTTAGAGTTCGCCGGACGGCCTCGCGTCGTGCGTATGTCTGACCCCCTCTTATCTACCTAAGCTACTCTTTGAGAGGACTTCATGCAAGCAGCGAGAGACTGCCGTACCAGGCGCGCGTTATACAGCGTCGGCGTTGCCAGCGTAAAGGATTGCTGCTTACATAACTCCTTACTTAGATCAAGACTGTTAATGAGGCCTTCTAGGAAGCGATGGTTAATGGCTTCAAGAGCTCGCGGAGATTTTGTTCGATTTAAATTCTTTTTTGTTGCACGTGTAACATTTTAGATAACTAGACTAGTAACTAAATTAATAAATTACTTCAGTAATAAAGTTTCAGTAAAAGAATAAATGCCATTCAATTTATTGCAGTACTATATATTGAGAGCAGAAAACTACATTGTAAAATGCTCAAATGAATTGGAAAACTATAATTTACTTTTATTATTTATATTTTTGAAATATAATAAAATGTACAGACAAAAAGTCGAGTTAAAGGTAGAGATTTACCTAAAAATCAATAAAATAAAATTTAATAGTGTAGTTTAAAAAAAACTGTAATAAATAAAGAATTCAGATGAATTATCGCGCGAGATAAAACCTATTGACCGTAGTAAATAAAAAGATTAGCTTAATTTGTGTTTCGTGTTTACGGATGAGGGGGAGGAGCATAAGGCCGCCTTGATGGAGTCATAGTCGCACGACACTGACCGTGACCGGAACGATTGTGTTCATTTCAGAGAAGATTTTAGTCGTTTCACCGATAAAAATGTAATTTTCTTCACTTTCGCATGCAAATTGTCCTCTAATGATTCCGCGAATCCTTATCTCTTTTTTGTGCAGTAAGATAATTAATACACAATGATGTACGATAAAAATATAATATAGTCTGTGCATCTTTTAATTTCAAGTTTTGAATTACATTGTTACAATTTATTTATACTTCTATAAAAATTGTAGATTATTCTTAATATAGTTCTGAGAAGAGAATGTATTCTTGTATAATTTGCATTTATTATATTATATCGTACAATTAGGATGTGTCAAATAAATGTATTAAACTTATTATAATCATATTCTTTGAACTCATTAGTTGACTACATTAGTTTAATTGTACACTGCGAATTATGCATGCTTTAAAAACTTAATACCGTCAAAGTATATTTTCCTAATAAAAATTTGTTACGTTGAAGCAATTATTGGAAATGATTATGCGTTAAGATAAAAAAAAATAAGAAATTATTGTTTACAATCTTGTTGATGATACTTTTAATTTGTTATTTTGCCTCAAAACAAATTTTAAAAAATACGTGTAATTTTTAATAAATCTCAGATAAAATTCAATTTTTTTTAATAATTATTTGACAGGTACTTGTACATATACGTATTTTCCTTTGAAAAGTTATTGCTGCATATAAATTTAGAAAAGTAACGATAATTTAAATTCCGTATCTCATTATACTATATACAACATAAGGTAATACAAAACTTAATGTTGCAATAAAGATAAAATTGAAAAACTTCAAAACTCAGTATACTAGAAAATGTTCTATCCATTATAGATACATAAAAAAAGGTATAAATCACTTTTAAATACATATTCCTGATTAGAGTAAAAATCTTCAATGTCAACGTAGCATTGTAACTATGTTAACCTATACATCTCAATAGTTGAGCATATCATGTTAAGCGTACACATTTTCTTCTCGCAGTGTAATTAGCCAAACATCCGTTATGAATAAAACTGTAAACATTGATAATGCATATTGGAAAGACATAATTATTTATCACTTGCAGTTAATCTTATTGGCATTATTACGGTCGAAAGTTCATAGCATGCGAAGGAAGGATGATTTTATCAAGCGCTATGCTTCCTGTGATTCAGTTCGCTATCTACGCTCCTGGCCTTTATACATGCTTTATTTTGTAGAGCAAATGAACCCGATCACTGCGCCCCTTTCATTCCCTACTGTGCGTCGGAGGGTCTCCCGCGCGGCTCTGCTTTTTAGGCGTCGATCGCATTAAAGTGATTTTAGGACGGGTATTTTTATCTGTCACGAAGCTTTTTTTCAGTGTTAACTAAGTGCTGGTTGAAAAGATCCTAGTGATATCTTAAGTGGGAAAATACTCAAATTAACAATATTATTGTTAACACTTTTACATTGGTTCAAATTTGTGTGTGTAGCTTTGATTGAGTAAATGTTACAAAATACTATTGATAGTGGTACTATTGTTAGGCCTAGATCTAATTATAATTCACTTTATATCTATATTATGATTGACAATTACGTTATAGAGAGAGAATATATTTAATTACATTTATATATTGAATATAAAATATTATCTACAATTTTTATTGATTATTTTTAATCTAAATGATCTTAAATTAAACGTTAATTCATAAATATAATATTTTGTTTCAGGTTTTTAACAAGGATACCGAATCCATTTCTGCCATAGAACAAATTCAGGAAGAGGCTTAATGGGCTAGAAAGATGATTTAGTTAGATTTTAAGAGATTGACACCAAGTAAGAATGTCGTGCACGATGACATCAACCATCAGCATATTGGCTGTTTCGGCAGTTATAATATTCTTTGCTGGATTAATTGAAGCTACACTTGAAGGTCCTAATGTCTGTACTAGACAAGAATCGTGAGTTATACGCGTATAGTTATTTTCTTTATTGTTGATCATGTTAAAATTTCGCCTTAACACATTGTAAATCTTTCAGGTATACTGTAACCCTAAAGGTTTCAGAACAAAAACCATATACCGAAAGAACAAGAAGTTTCTGTTGGAGTTTCCCGCCTACATGCTCCAAATACAAAATTGTGTTCAGAACAGTTTACAGAACTCAGACAATAACCAAACAAAGGCCAGTCGAAGAATGTTGCAAAGGTTATACGCAAACGAACACAGGCGATAGATGTATCGCGGTATGTTCCGAGCCATGCCTTCACGGTACATGTATTGCTCCAGATGTTTGCAAATGCGAGTCTGGTTATGGTGGGCCACGCTGTGATGTCAGTGAGTATAACTTGGTTTCATTAATGACGTAATCTTTACTTTCCAATCCTGTATTTTCCAACCATAAACGTGCTGATTAAGTTCACTTTCCTACAACGAGAATACTATTCATTTTTAACATAAACATTAAATTCATCATTTAGATTTTATTATAAGACTTTAAAAATTTAAATACGAGAGTAACATTTCCAGTAAGATATATAAAAATCTGCTTGTAAATTAGTTTCATAACTCAGTTAAGCTGTATTATAGTAAAATTTTATATTTTATAATTTTTGTTTTATTAATATAGTAATATAGTGTAGCAATATACCAAATAATGTTCTTAGGGCTTAGTCATGTCAATGTTAGTAGCTAAATGATGAATATACATACAGTTCTTTTGCACTTATGAGTCACTGCAGCATGTTTACATTCGTAAATTTATTATAATTGATTACAAATTTATTGAAATAGTGACAAATGTGGAAGTCACACTTGCATGTACGATTGTAAACATATCATCCTTTTAGAGTTGTCTGAGAAATATACAATATATTTTTAATTTATTTTCTTTATGCAAAACCGACGATACAATTTCATTTGTTATGGATTTCGAAATGGTATTTCAATCCCCATGATTATCTCTCTTAACTGTGATATTATCATTTAATTAAATAAATTTTTCTTTGTATTGCGAGTAATAGTTTTATAAAAAAATCATTAATTTAAATAATTCATACTTAAAGTTTTATTTCAAAGTTATCTTATACCAATAAAATACCTAGAAATCGCTTAATTTTTTATAATAACAGATTCGCCTCTTGCTTAAATATTCTTTTTATTCTCAACAATCTATTTGTAAGATATCAGATGAATCACAAGTTACACTCAATGTATACCTCATCGCAGTAAAAACATTCTTTTTTGTTATTATAAAGCAAAAACGGGATTTCCACCTTTAAGTAGTTTGGAAGAAATACATATTTTTATCTGTGTCAGAAAATTAATTAACTAACTTCTGGGACTATTGCCAAAACGAATTGAGTCAGACACATATTGAATGGGAAATGCTAAAGAAATAATGAGAATTCGAAGAAACTATATAGATACATTTACAAAAAAAAATTAATTTCATCTTAAGTTTTCCTAATTTAAAATCCAAGATTGTGACATTTTAATACCAACAGTCCTTGTTCACTATTAAATAATTTTCCGCCTCTCTCATTTATCTACTCTCCCCCCTCTATACAGAATACTGAATACCCTTCACCGGTACAATCCTCAACCTCCACCTTTTCGTTAATTTTCGTCTACGATATACAAAAAATTTCACTCTCGTTCTTTCATCATCTACAGAATGCCCGTACGGCAAGTGGGGCAAGGACTGCCTGAACGAGTGCAAATGCGCGAATGGCGCGGTCTGCGACCCCTACGATGGCAAGTGCGCGTGTTCGCGTGGCTGGACTGGCGAGTACTGCCAGGACAAGTGTCCAACCAACCGCTACGGTCAGAACTGCGCCGAGGAGTGTCGATGCCTCAACGACGGCAGCTGCCACCACATATCCGGCGAGTGCCACTGCGCGCCTGGTTACACTGGACCACTGTGAGTATAATATATATGTGAGAGTTAATATATGTATATATATACGTGTATGCGTGTGTAGCGATATACTTGTGTGTACGTAATGAGGATGCGGGGCGATGCGATAGCGCGGTGGTATATATATGGTATAAGCGGCGAGCGTGACCGCGATGCGCTTTCGGAAGATGCGGAAGGAGAGCGTGCATATCCGATTTCCGTTCTGATGTAGCTTACTCGTCTGATAACTTAATGTGCCTTTTAAATTTTCTAGTTCTCCGTGCTGGTGATATGTTCAGTTATGAATGAAAAGCTAGATTATTTTAAATATTTTTAGTATTTAGACGTGACTAATAGTAATTTTCTATTTTTTGTCGAGATTTCATGTTTGTATAATAGTATGCTGCAACGCGAATAATCATTGGAGAGCGACATGAGAAATAATTTACATGAATATCTCAGCTTGTCGTCTACAAACTAATACGGTAATCTGAGCCTGTTTAACTGACTTTTCAATATCTTTAATAATTATTCGGAATTAAAATTCTTTAATTTTTTTTTAATTTTATCCAATTCAACTACCTTGTCAGCCCTTAGCTAATTATAATATTGCAACTTTATTTTGCAATTCTTAAGAGGTTTTCAATATAGTTGTTGCAATCTTAATTCGAAATAGCTGTATAATAAACTATACTTCAAGAGTCTTGTAGTACATACTACGGTCGATTTAAAGTAAAAACAATAATTTAATATATGTTATATTTGAAAATAAAGTTTTAAGATTTACTGTACAAAAGATATCATTTTTACATTCACGGTCATCTAAAAATGTCCAAATATAGTTTGTATAACTCCAATCTGACAGAGACGCGCGTGACTCCTAATACACTGTACCGCTAATTCGCGATGTGAATGAACCTGTCCCACCTACGAGTCGTTCGCATCTATACGTTAAAGTCATTACATATGCGTACGCGTTAACTGAGCGATTCACGTGTCACGACTCGCGAGCAAGTACCACTCCATATGCCATACCCGCGCGCAGTAGTTATTCCTACTGAGAACGACCTCGTCGGGAAATCAGTTGTGGAATGTTGCAGCGTTCGTGGATTCAAGTCGACGGGTCTGTTTTTTTAGGAGTGGAGACGTTGACGCAATGGTTAAATATAGGTATTGAGTTTCAAATGCTTACGAGTCAATCGTAAATTTCAGTTTGTCTGAATTTTGTGATTAAGAAAAGATTGTACGTATACGTGTATTTGCGGTTTTGGAAATTCAGTTGTTACGTTAATGTCGGAAATTGTTGATGATGATTGAGCGTAAAATATAGAATTTTAGGCATTCCTCATTGATTAAAGTTGGTATTCTGAAAACCAAGTTTAAAAGTCTCATAACTCTAATGTCAATATGAGAGATTTACCTTTATATATAAGAACTTATTTATTTGTTATGCGCGCCATCCTCAATCTTTCAATTGTAGACTGATTGTGAATTCTTTACAAATTTCGTAATATAAATGCTATGTGTAAGAACTCTTTTTACTAATCACTAAAGTACCTGCAGAATTAAAAATTATGCCGGTGATATACCATAGTACCTACACAGAATACTATTACGTATTTAAATAGACGTATCTAAATAAGAATTATGTATTAACTGATAAAAGCTGTATGATGTATACTTTATAACATACTTTCACGTGGTTTCACTGAAATCTAGAGTTTGCGAATCCCCAGTTTACTTCAGTATAAAGAAGATTTTCGTTAACAAAATGCATTTGCAACAGAAAATTGTTTCCTAATGATTAAGTGAGTTTTCTAATAACCACACGAATAAAAAATGTTAATTGAGGCTTTATATTTTATATTATTAATAGTTTTCTAATCATCAATCGAAATCATTGACCATAATATTTAGAAAGTAAACCTCTTTGTCTATAAAGAGAATAAAAGAATAATTGGTGCACTTTCTATGTTACTTCATAGAGGTAATTATATTCCCAATATAAAAGTTCTTATTTTGTAACGATTGAAGAGGATAATAGGTGATAATTATGTAATAAATGCTCGTCAGCCAAAGCTGTTAAATAGACCAATTTGCAAATTCGTAAATTCCTGATAATGGTATTATTTTCTAAGAAAATTTCTAAACAAAATATTCAATCAACCATTTTACTTTTTAGGTGCGATGACCTTTGTCCGGCTGGAAAACACGGCGATGACTGCAAATCGGAGTGTCGTTGTCAAAACGGTGGTTCTTGTAGTCCGACGACAGGAGACTGTTTCTGTACGCCAGGATGGACGGTAAGGAGAAATCAAAATAAAAAATTTTTCAACTTTTTATAAATTTAGTTGTTTCGAATTTAATTATCTGCTTTCATGATGTTTTTGTGCGTTCAATAAAATGAATCATAAAGTGACAGATTAGAAATATCAAAATGACATTGTTTATTGTTTATAAAATAAATCGATAAGTAACCAGCATGCGACTAACAACGTGTAAATTTGCATAATCAACTTCTCAGTACTTACGCTCATAGAGTTTTCTTTTTGACGACGGAGTCATTTTCTGTCTAAAGATTATTACATATATAAATATACAAATTCATTGTTCAACAAAAGACGATGACAAGGCATAGGAGTAACAAGTCGTGTTCCTTGGAAAATTATTACTTACGCGACAAAGCGTGAACGTGATTCTACAATAGTGGCGGCAGAACGAGCGCAATACGCATTCTTGCAGACAGGTGAACGCAGCAGTGTCTATTGTTTGCGTTCCGCTCGAAACGACGCTATCCTTTTCGGAAGTGTCATTACATGTAGTTCTTTATATAGGACACACAACGTTATCCGTTGTGTATTGTTCATTTTTGACTGTTATTTCATAAATATATGAATAGCTAGTGTAAATATCAAACGAATTTTCCTAATTACGGAAATATCTTGAATAGCACGTAATTTGTAAGGTTTTCCGTTATTTTTGAAACAGCTGTAACTTTAGCCATTGTAATCTCACACAAGAGATTATTTTTATAAACTTTATCTGCATATAAAAGTATTATTAATCAATACCAAATCTCGTCAACATTCGTTTACTAAATATTTTTAAGCAGTTTTTATAAAGAGAGGTTTATGTTGACATTACAAAGAAATAATTTATTTGAGGTGAAATCTATATAATCAAATAATAAATATATTATTTATCATAATAATATTTTATTATTTTGCTGTGGAAAATACGATAAACGCAATCATTGAGAATACTAAGCCATTCCGATTGATTGAACAACCCTAAACAAGATATAACCCTGATTTTTTATTTTATATTATTGATTTATTTTATGTACTTGACATTATTTTTTTCTACCTTATTTTTTCATTTTCCCTTTATTTTCTTTTGATTTTCTTATTATATAGGGATCAGTTTGTGCAAATCGATGCCCAGAAGGTTATTGGGGTAAAAACTGTAGCGAGCCTTGCGAATGCTACAACGGCGCAGGATGCGATCACATTACCGGAGAGTGTCAGTGTAAACCTGGATATACTGGAGATAGGGTACATTTTCATTTTAATTTACCAACCTTATTTTTTTCAATTAAGTACTTGATTTGTATTTTTTCATTTGACTTTATTTTATTATTGTTAATTTTTCCACTCACTCCACCGATTTAAGAATGTTATCGGAGTATAAGTGCTAAAGTATTGTGTTTTTTGTGCAGTGTTTGAAGAGTTGTCCAGAAGGTAAATTTGGAATGAACTGCGAAAACAATTGTACCTGCGTGAATGGGGCCTCCTGTTCTACGGTCGACGGTTCCTGTATATGCGCGCCAGGCTGGACTGGGAAAAACTGCAACGAACGCCTATGTAGAGACGGTCTTTACGGTCCTGAATGTTCAAAGGTAATTTATAGTTGTACTCGTTATGATACGCGTAATACGTTCATAATTTATGAATCAGTATAAATATAATAGTAGCTTTAACGTACCAAATAGTTTTAAAATTAAATAACATCGAATATTCTCACTATACAAGATTCATATGAAATAAATTATTGGATTTTACTGACCTCGATTATTTAGTACGCGCTGAAATATTAGGCCAGCATACCATTAACTTGTCACAAGGATGTTCTAATAATAATATTAAACTGTGTTAAATGACACGCGCTCAGAGAGCCTGCGTATCAGTAATACGCGAATATATATAGTTAAAAAAAGAGAATGCGTCACAAGTCACCTGAAATATTTAAGCGTAGAGATTAAAAAAAAAAAAACAACTTATTAAATATCCGCATTTCTTGACGCAGGTTTGTGAATGCGACCACGCGAACACGGAGCTGTGCCACCCATGGACTGGCGAGTGCACGTGCAAGGCCGGCTGGGCCGGTAAAACATGCTCGCGTACTTGTCCTTTCTACACTTACGGCCAGGATTGCCAGAACCGCTGCAAGTGCAAACACGACGCGCAATGCTCACCTGTTAATGGTACATGTATCTGCGTGGCAGGATACCGCGGTGAGCACTGTGACGAGCTCTGTCCAGCCAATACCTTCGGCGAGGACTGCGCTCAGCGCTGTGTGTGCCTCAACGGCGGCACCTGCTCGCCTGAGGATGGAAAGTGCAACTGTACAGCCGGTAAGTGCGCGCCTGGCGCCCTCGTTGCTTTGATCAATGAATTTTGATATGAGGAAAAAAAATAGGAGTATCATTAGGTCCTGCGTTACGAAATTAATCGGATAATTAACTTTTTTTTTATGTAAATGTGATTTACTTTAATATTTATTTTAAAAAATTACAGTTTTTAATGCTTTTATGTTATATCTGGTTCAAAGGAAACAGTTTAGTGAAACTTTTTATAAATCTATTGATAATTATATCTTAATTCATACTTATAAATAACTAAATGAAAGAATCATTGTGCTTCTTCTGCGTTTTTATACTATTAATTAAAATTTTTAATAAACATTAATAAAAATATTTCCTTTTGAAACCAATTCATTGAATTTCATATCGTCTTTAAACGCAATTTTTGCACTCAGGGCCGTTGATGAAATTTAGTGGACGTAACATAAAGTGACGTGTACAAGTCATAATCGCCGCGCTGTACAAAGAAGTCGCGTGCAGCTTCGCGTGCGTTGCTTTTAATTCGGCTGACAAGACTTCGTTGTAAAGTTGCAAGTGGAAAGTCGCGTGCAGTAATTGTTTCTTTTACTTTTTGTATTCTTTTCAACTTGGTAGGACATTTAGTGAGAATTTTATTAATATTTCACAACATATTATTCGAATACCACAGTAAAATTACTTATTAGAGCAAGATATACGACGTTCTCTTATCTTTCTTTTAATCGAATGTGTTAATTTTGTATCAAAAGCCTCGAACAGCTAGCCAACGAATTTATAAAAATATGTTCAATATAAATGCAAGTTACATGAATAAGTAAAAGAGATTGAAATATTTATTTTTTTAAAATAATCTATTTTATTTTTACTTTTTCCTTTTATTTGTTTGTTCCTATATTTTTTCCAAATTAATACTTGATACAAATGAAATTTTTTAAAAAATAAGCTTTCATTTTTACAATTACAAATAATAATAATATTTTCAAATTAGTAACCACAATGAAAATATTAAATCAGTAATGTCAGTAGTTAAGCAAAGTTAATTTACTAAAAGTTATTAAATATTCGTCCCATTTAATTTATGCTCCACTTATTGGAATGCTAAATGTTATCATTAATATATATCGCATTGCATCTGTAGTTTATCTTCTCAAACCAGTATATATAAATAAGTAACACTTTACACTTTGCATGCACACTCATGAAGTTAAGTAGTTGTAATATTTTGCACTCATTACACAAAACATATTCTTCACACATTCACACGCAATATTTATATATATATATATATATATATAATATTTATATCCATTTATCGCTAATAATTGTACTTATATTAAGTATTAGATAAGTAGTCAAAGAAATTTATTAGTAATTACACTAAAATAACTTAATTCAAACAGGCTGGGACGGTGTACAGTGCGAGCGTCCTTGCGCTGAAGGAACACACGGAGCAGGATGCACTGAAAAGTGTAAATGTCTCAACAAAGCAGCTTGCAATCCAGGGAATGGTAAGTGAAGATAAATAATTTCATACTTACAATTTAAAATATAGATTGGAAAAACAATAAATGAATATGATATCTTTTAAATAGGAACATGTACTTGCTCCCCCGGATTTACTGGAGAGTTTTGTCAAAATACTTGTGAGAAAGGATTCTTTGGAGGCGACTGCTCTCAGGTTTGTGACTGCGATGGCGATAACAGTAATGGTTGTGATCCCGTTACAGGCCGATGCATTTGCAAACCACCTTGGCACGGTTTGTATATCAAGCTTATTTATAATATAGTTTAAAACGTTTTTAGTACTTCATTCGTGGAAAACTATGATTTAAAAGAATATTGAAGTAAGATTTTAGTATACCAGTGTAAATTACTACTCTTGCTACGACGCTTAGAAGAGGAGAAAAAGTTTAACTGTAATATATTTTTATAACAAAATAAATGGGTTAATAATCATGCAAATAATAATATTATAGCTGCTGAAGGAAAAGATACTAAAATTTTACTAAAATTATTTGTAAAGTATCAATGCATTTTAGTACCAATGTCACTACCTAATTACAGAAAGAAATATATTTCTATATAAATCAAAAGAGTTCATAAGATATCGAAAGGAAAGTGACCATGATCAAAATGCTATATTGATACTTTAGCAAAACAAACAGTGGGTTTCTAGCTGGTACGTATTATCGTAACAAATGGCTGTGCACTAACCCCGTAAACCATTGACATATAGGAATTCAGTGCGAGACGCAGTGTCCGCCGGGCTTCTACGGTGAAGGGTGCGAGAACGAGTGCAACTGCAAGAACAACAGCTCGTGCGATCCGGATACCGGCAACTGTGTGTGCGCCCGTGGCTGGGAGGGTCCCGATTGCTCCCAGCCTTGTAGCAAGGGCTGGTATGGCGTTCGCTGCAAGGAAATGTGCCCCGAGAATATGCACGGTAGGTTGACACAAGCAAGTTCCGGTAATGCTGAGCTAGCAATTTTGCTAATTAAACCTTCGATTGCGTTTCACGCACGCCTGCGGTTCGCCAAAGGTGGAGGACGACGAGAGGTAAAAAAAGGATGAGTGGCGCAAAGTCACGGTGCACGCGCACCATGCAATTACTATAATTCACGTTGTGTCCTTACTTTGTGTGCCATTCCATTCTTCGTAAAGTATAAGCTAAGCAGTTATGAAATTGTGTTTGTGTATGTGCGTGTACTCGGGGAAAAGTTTGGAGAAATTGCAGCAGTTAGAAAAGTCTTTAAGACGGAAAGTGCATTTTTTAGGGGGGCCGAGAATGAGCACGCGAAAAGTTTTTAAAAGAGAACTTGCCATGGCGTTATTAAAAGAAAGTACTTCCATTGTTTGACTTTTTCCCCGAGTGAAAATTGCAGTTCACGGTGTACAATTTCGTATCAGCTGATATTGCGTAGATAATTTGATGTATTACTGCACTAACTACAAATGCATGCTCCCAAGTTTTGCTTTGCATTTTTATTGTCTTCAACATTGTAACAGTATTTAAAAAATGGCATTACTGATTTATAAAAAAAAATTATTTCGCTTAACAATCTTACAAGAGTTTGTTATGTAGTGATGTGTTTTTAATTATTAACATCATTTTAGGATATAAATTTCCATCTCAAATTCAAAACGATATGGAAAATGATAATTTATTAATATATTCATGTTTCTTTTTAGTTTTTCTTAGTTTTTATCGTTTATTTACGAAGTTGAGTTTCTTATTTATTTTGAAATATGTTTGATAATTACCTTTTATTTATGTATAAAATATTGAAATTTTGGTAAGTTTTTGAAAAAAATCAATCCAAATAAACCAATGATATGAACAACCAATCATAACTCTTTTAAAGAAAAATTCTCTTGTACGAACAAAAATTTATTCGTCTACATCCTCTTGTTCGTATAAGCAACTATCTAAAATCACCTACTCTTGATTCATTTTCATGTTTTGTCTTTGATCTCCTCAGGCAATGTGACGTGTGACCACGTAACCGGACAATACATCTGTCGACCAGGCTACCTCGGCATCACCTGCGAGCATCCCTGTCCACCGAAACGCTATGGCCAGGACTGCGCCAAGCAGTGCGAGTGCAAGAACGGCGCAGAATGCCATCACGTCACTGGTGTATGTCAATGCCTACCTGGTTGGCAGGGCAAGCACTGCCAGTTACGCTGTCCAGACGGTACCTTCGGCGTCAACTGTACTCAACACTGCAAGTGCCTCAACGGGGGCAAATGTCGGGCGAACGACGGCCAGTGCAGATGCGCGCCTGGCTGGGCCGGCACGCGCTGCACCGAAAGTAAGCCCGAGGACATGATTAAATTTCAGACCGTCGGCGTTTAGCCGATGTACCTTTAATACTTACAAAATTTTTTCTGCTCTCTATGACGGAATGGCTAGTAGATAGTAGATATACTAATTTTGAGATTGCATGACTCCTGATACCTGCTGGATAAAGTTGTTTATTTGTTTCGTTTTTGTACTTTTGTTGTTATCATAATGTTACGATTGTTTTTTCTCATTTTTCTAATTTTTTTTTATTTATTTTTTTTCTTTGTCCTTCTTTAATTTTACGATAGAGAAAAATATAATTTTTGATTAGTGATAATATAATCAAAGCTTTTTACTGTGATTTTAGAATATTAATTATTTGTTGGGTAACATTTCAGTATTATTTGAGAGGCTTTTTAATTGATAAACAAACGTTGACGTAATTTTTATACATAACAATTTATACATTTTATTTTTTGGAGCATGAGGACAAGTTGACTTGGAGAGTTCCTTTACAATTTTATGAAGTATTTTTATTTACCCCTGTATTTGTATTGAAAGTGCAATAAAAATTCATTTATAAAGCATTTAATCCTTTACTTTTTAATACTCCTTGAAAACCCCACTTGATAAATGATATTTTTTAATGCACATTTACATAAAAATATTGCACATATATTTGCATAAGATATGGAAGTAAACATTTATCAATTGAAACTTTATACGTAGTTCCAAATTAATGTTTGTCTTGCATAATGTATATAAGTCACACAAATCGATTTTTTTATTTATTTTTTATAGGTATCGCACGAATTATTAATTGATAATTTTATGAAATAAGTTACCTAATAACCATATTAACAATGGATACTAAAAGCATGCTATTTAACTTATACGATATTTATATTCTTTAATACTATTTTTATATAAGAATATTTATTAACAAGGTAATTTTAAATAAAATTTTTGCCTAGACTATTTTATGAGTATGCTAATTTGAGTTTTGTTTTTTTAGTCTGTCCCGAGGGCTACTACGGAGATCATTGTATGGAAGCATGTGAATGTAAAAATGATTTCTTCATCTGTCATCCAGCCGATGGTTGCATTTGCAAGCATGGTCGTACAGGTATGTTTCAAACAAATATACCAAAATATGCACTTATAATTAATTTATAAATCAATATTTTGACGAGAAACTAACTTTGTAATTGTAAAATACCAGGCCCGAACTGCGACGAAGAATTATTCTCGCGCAACATACAGGAAAAAGAAGCAGCGGGTTACGGTAGCGTCATAGGTGGTATTTTCGCGGGCATTATGGGCATAGCAATTTTCTGCGCTGCTTGGATGTATCATCGGCGAAGAGTAGCTAATCTCAAGATGGAGATTGCGCAAGTGCAGTACATAGCTGAGCCAGTTACGCCTCCAGGTAATCGTCATGACAATATCATGGAAAATCTTAAAATTGTGATTCATTACTTAATAGCTGATAAAGTCAACTCAACAGAATAATTTATATTTTTACAGTAAATTAATTAATTTGGTTGATACAAAATATTATTCAACGATTCAATTTTGATTTTAGTTATAAAAATCGTATCAAATTGCAAATATTAGTAAAAAAGAAGAATATATAGATATGTAATGTTACTATATTATTTTGATTAATTCCGCACCCTAAAATTATTCAATATTCTCTACTGTTAAATTCATGTGAGACTATGACAGTCGCAACATTTTATGATAAAATTCATAATTACTATTTTATAATAAAACTGTATACCTTCATTTTTACAGATCGCAATCAATTCGATAATCCCGTGTACTCTTATCAAGGGAACGTTCGTCCAGATGATGGTACAGATCATCTTTTAAATAATGCTCAGATAAAGAATATTTTAACTAGAAAAAATGTGAATAACGAGAAAACTAAATTAGGATTTGGATGTTGTACAGATGACGAAGAGGATAATTGCAAAGGTAAACTATTGGCTTCGACATATGAGTAACCGATGTCGTGACATAATTATAATAAAAAAAATAATTTCAACAGGTGCGTACGGCCTGCAGTACGACCACACAGCCTCGATGAAGAATAAGGATGCTGACCTGGGAAATCCGAATCTGAACGTTTACCATAGTATCGACGAGATGGATAACAAAAAGCACGAGCACGTTTACGACGAGATAAAGCAGAACAACGCTGATCTCGAGTACGATCATCTGGATTACACACGAGCGCAGAGCGACCGTAAGCCACACTACCAACGGATGGCCAATAGCCTCAGTTCGAGCTACCGGGACTCGGGTAGTGGTCCCAGTCGTGCTTCCACATCGGCCGATGTCGATCCTGAGCTCGGCAACACGTAAAGAAGAACACCAAGCTAAGCTGCTCTCTCAGTTTTTTCCCTGTTTCATGACCGTCCTTATTTTGTCGCGGGTTAATGCCAGTCAACGCCATCCTTTAGAAATAGCGGTCTCTTAGGATATTCCTTTAAAACAGTTGATGAACTTGACTGACATTCGCTCGTGATACCTTGAATTAATTTAAAGCGTTCTTCACGGGTTGCTGTGCCATTATGTTTTCTTCCGTTCCCCAGATGACTTGATATATCTGAGCCGGGATTTAGAGTTCAATGGTATTGGAAGGGGTATACGCGCGATGATCCTCTTTTTTTTACTTTCCTTACATGAGTTATGCAAGAAAACGACGACTCATTACGACGTCTTCGCATTTGAAAACTCTTGGTGTTCATGTATTTCTTCCAACGAATTTTCTTTCGTTTTTAAGAATTTTTTTACAAAGGCAAAATTTTGAATTGTAATTTGTCCATTTGAACGAAATGGACTTATTATACTGTCAATGTATATATTATATTATACTTGCCCTAGTAGATATAAGTGAGCGTGTAAAATGGTTGCAATGTATTGTATGTAATATATAACTATATTTTCATCGATGTTCATTGGATTGTATAAAAAGAATCGTACAAAATTGTGAAATTTCATATCTTTAAAACTTATGAGAACATATCTTGAAAACTGTGTTTTCTAGTTAATTTTTTGGAAAATTAAAATTTTTGAATATATATATATATATATATTAAGTATTGCATAGATGTAATAGTGCGTATTTAATCATTGTAAACAAAAAATTTTAACGCGAACAAAGTTCCAAAAATTGTTGTCCTTTGGATAAAATATAATTAATATAGTTGTATTTTTATCTCTAATTATTAATGTAAGACGTATTTGCATGACTTGCAAGTATTCGTCAAGAGATTTGTTTTTTATGGATATTTTTATTTAAAATTTTATTGTATCGTATATAAATTTTACTTATTTTAATGCGTATATATTGTTTTATACTTGATATGTGTTGTGTTTTATTATATTATCGTGAACTGTTTTTTTTTAATAAAAATTGCATTTTTGCGATGATGCGTTGGACAAAGTAATGTAAAAATGACATTGTTTGAATTTAAAAAAAATCGCGCGACTGTGATAAAGTGAGAGATGCATATGATGAAAAAGAAAGCTTTGCAATTTTGCAAAAAGCCTTAAAAGTAACTTTATGTACAATATACTGTTAATTTTTAAGCTGAATATACCCACATATAAGCGCATATATATTTACTTCGAACAAACTGTGTACTGTATCTAATATTAACAAAATTGGGAACAAATAAACTTCAACATTTCAATGTAGTTTATGCTATTTCTTGACATACTTTTTATTGTTTTCGAAATACATACGTCTCAGTTTTCATGACACTTAATCGATTACTTTAATTTTAATTTATCTTACATAATTATAAGGAATAAATGATTTTTATGATTACAATTCGTGTAAAATATAATAGTTTCAATAAATTGTGAAATTCTTTCTTTAACAAGAGTCGTAACGAGCAATACACATCTTTATATCAAAAAGTGAAGTGAAAAAAAGTATAAAGAATGTACAAAAATTACGAACTCAACTTTCTTGTCGTAAATGCGAATTTTTTCATTATCATTAAAATTGTTATTACAACTGCCCGACGATGGTTACAATCATAACACTAACATCACGCTCCTGCTTATATATTTTTGTTCAGTATATTTGGCAGTCCTATTTTCGTTTCTTAATTCTAAAGTTCGAAACCAGAATTGAAAATATTGCTTTGGATTAGATGGGAGTGTGATCTAAGACTAGTTAGTTCTTTATACGTAAATATATAAAACGGCACAACGTTGATAGCTCATACGTGTCCTATAGAAATAGTTCGCTATACTAGACAACTCTTACTATTTACAAGAAATAGTAGCTCGAAAGAGAGAAAGATAAATAGAAGAGAATCAGAAAAATGTAGGTTTTTGGCAGTGTCAAAGGACACATAAGTATTACGTCTGAATTTCATTAGTAAAATTCAGTAAAATTTCACACGATTGGAAGAACAAAATGAATTCGAACATTTTACGAGCTTTTTCGATAAATAAATAACATCTAGTTTATTTACTTATTACTTCACAGATTAATGAGTATTTCGTATTGTAACATTAATTATAAAAATTAATGAGTTGTGTCTTTAAGTTTTCCTAATAAATGTTAGATAGAAAAATTTAAGATTTCTTATAATCACATTCATTTTTTCGCCTGCAATATTAAGTTGCAGAGTTATTATTTTTGACATAATATATAATATATTCATTACGCTTATTTATCTATAGTTTATATTTTTTGATGATACATTCACTTTTGTGAATTCACTTAATTTCACTTGAATAAACTGTCGTTTTATTCTAATACATCGTTGGAGATTCTCAATATTATTAAAACGAAAATAGTTTTCTTACAATCTAGATATGAGTGTTTAAATGAATTATAAATAAATATAGCCAAATCGTTAAACATGGCTGTTAATTCAATGCTAAAATGAAAATGTAACTGATTTCGCGATCGAGCACTGCGCGAGAAATTCACTTATTATTTCTTTTTTTTTTTAGCGATAACAATTTCATCTTCCGCACTCAAAGACGATTCTTTCGAAAGGTATAATTTTTCGAAAAATAATTTTTTGCGGCTCGCACTTCGAACTTTTTACGCGCGCGAATTGGTTTTTACATGGCACGTCACAAAAGATAAAACGATTAACTTAAAGTGTTCCCATACAATCAAATTCTCGCTGCTACGTCTTCGTCCTCGTCCTCACCACCGACGATCTCTTCACTGTCTGGTCGATCATAGGCGAAGTAAGTGGCGGCAAAGCCAGTCTTCGAGATCGTGTCGTCCGTTCGGAAGCGCACGAGCAGCGCTTCATTTATTGATATGATATCCGTTGTATTCTGTGAAGAAGAGAATTATTGTTGTTCAGATAAAGCAAAACTTTCAAACGTAAACGTTATAACTGATATGTACATATATTACACTATTTACATACGAATTGCATAAGTATAATAAAAAGAAAAATATTATCTGTTTTAGAAGTAAAATGTTTATCGCTAAAAGCGCCATAAAATTTGGTGTTTTATGGCATTCTATCGTAATTTATTCAAATTCTATACTCGGTATAATTAATACAATTGCATGATAAACCACTGAATATTCTTCATCTAAAGTTTTGGTGAACTATCTTTAATAGACTTTGAAATGCATTACAGTAATTTTCTGTACTATAGGTGAAACTTGTTTTCACAGTTCTATAGAACTTCGAAATGTTAAAATTCTATATACATATAATGGTTAAAAGGCCATTAAAATATTTTACCTATTTTATAAATTATCGAATAAGTTTTCGAAATACATTTAAAGGTCTGAATACGTTATGATTGAATAATTTAAGTGGCGCCGAACTCTACTTACCGAATTTCCGCAAAGTCTACCGTAACTGGGACTGGACGTGTCTAGTCCGGAATGCACTTCGACCCAGTCGTAGCTGCAGTCGATTTCGTCCTCCAGATTGAAAGACAGGAAATTAAGATGAACGTTTTTGCCGATGGGAGCCTCGATGGTCCAATCGCAATCCATTCTGTGATCGTAGTTTTGACTCCCGTAACGGGCGTGGGAGTAAAAATATTTTACGTGGTCCGTAGCAAGTAAACGTCCGCCACATGCTGCGTTATTGAAAAATAAATTCAAGTACATCGAATATTATTATAAATGTTATCTTTATTTATTTAAATAAGATAAATATTAACATTTTTATCATTTCTCGTTGCATTTTATTCTGTTTGTACAGAAATAATGTTATATTTTCCAAGGTTTCAGTTTAATTTTTATATTTTTAATTTGATTAATTATTTATAGACAGCAAGAAACCACAAGAATAAGCTTGAAAAAAGAGCATCAGATACCTGTCGCGTGCTGAGCTAGAAATCCTTGTTTTTGAATGGATGTATCACTTTTAAAAACCATGAACATTTGGTTTCCCGTTGCCACAATCGGATGCGGTTCCTTGTTCCCGCAAAAGCGACCGAGTCTTTCTGCGTCCGGAGAATCTCCGTCGTAGATCGCTACATGATCGTAAGCGCATTCTTGATGAGGTTCCATATCGAATACTTTGAAAATCTAGAAACAACGTAAAAAAATATTCGAAATAAAAATTCAAAATTACCGAAACATTAAAATCATCTCTGTTTCTTTTTTATTTGCCGCGTTAATTAAGCGACATCGTAACTTTTAACGATATACAATTTTCCTACCGACTTGAAAGCAATCGCTGTCAGTGCGCATAAATTATATAAGATATCCCATGGAAATGGGGTTTTAATCTACTTACACGCATCTGAACGCGAGCGCGAAAGAAGAGCGAAAGTGGGAGAGAAAGAGAGAGAGAGATTGAAACGCGCCGAGGGGTAGATAATAGGTATCCATTATACACACGACAAAGACAATAAACTCAGGCGACGCGTCGACCGGGGGAGTTCGGTAAAAATGTTTCTCTCGCGCTCTTTACGAGGTGAAAATGAGCGCACGCGTGTACGATACAACGATGTGTATATATATAAAGCAAAGGGAAACGCTTTACCAATTTGATCCTATGTCCAGGCGTAGTCGTAAAGTGCCAAACGCAGTCCTTCTTGCCTGGATAATAATCGGGATAGTTAGGCGAGGTGATCGTGCCCGTGGGCGCCGTTATTTCGTATTTGCAGCCGCCCTCCTTGCAGTCGTGGCCGTTATCATGTAGGGTGAAACCATTGTGGCAGGAGCAGTGATAAGAGCCGATCGTATTTTTACACTCGTGCTGACAGCCGCCGTTGTTGTTCGCGCACTCGTCCATGTCCGTGAAGAAGATCGCCGCGAAGCCGGACTTTTGCATGCTGAAAGTACGTTTGTTAGAAAAGTGTGTGGCGTCTAGAAACGCGGACGGAACCCTCGCTTTAATTGGAATAGCGCAGACACGTGGATTCGCGCGCGCGGTTTATCGCGTGTAAAGTTCATTTGAAAGAGAATGGAGCCTGACCTTATCTTTTTCCTACGTTTCTTGCAGTTGTTGTCAAATGTAAGATTCTTAATTAATGAAATTTTAAAAAACGAATTTACTATTTTATATTGCTTGATGCAAACTATTTGTTGGCAGGACACGAATTTTGTAATATGAATCTAATATATGATATAATGAAATATTATATCATAATTTGAAACAAAAGATGACAGTTTTAAAATGATTTATAAATTTTTCTTTACACATCGAATGGTTCTATGTTATAGGTACAATATCGTAGATATTGTAAAATGAGGTAGCGATTCAGCTTTGATAAAAGGAATTATGTGCGCTAAATCATGATAAAAATATGACACTATTGAAGTATAACAATGTAAGTAGCATCAGTTACGAGCACGAATAAATTTGTAAGCATTAAACTTTCGCAAATTCTTGCTATCACTTTACTTCAATACTTATACAGTTTCATTTTGGAATTTCTCAAGAATAGATTATTATTATTTATTTAGAGATTATCGATTATTTTCCTATTATGGTAAAGAAAAGTTAATGGAATCTCATATTTTTACAAGAAAAACACGAATATCGATTGAAGAAATCTTTACCTTTTTTGCAATTGTTATTATGATTATAATCACAGTAATATGCAGAGCACGAAAATGATTTGTAACTCTTGATTTAGCAAGAAGAATATTGAAATAATAGAATAGTATATCAATTTCAATGCCCTCTATCCTAACTTATAAAACAATAATAGGCTAAACAATAGACGATTAATAAACTAATGCCATTATAAATTCAATCAAATACGGGTACGATAAATTTGAATAAAGTTGATTCAAAATAAAGTACCATTAGAATAAAATTAGTATACCCATGTAATATATGTAATAGTGCAGTATTATGATACGCCATGGTTATGTTGTTCAGACTATGTGGTAAATACACCTAATGATGTCGTTTGAATATCTTTTTAAAATCTTTATAAAACCAATATTTGTGTTGCTCAAGAGTTTAAAATGAAATAGATGATAAAATTCAAGGTGAACCGTTGTTGTTTCAGTTGCTCGGCGTCATATCTGCGGCTTTGAAATGTCTCATATAAAAATGTGGGTTCGCGAAATTATAGCTCAGTTTCGTATTTTTACTGTGGTAACGAGACTTAATTATGATCTCTAAAAGTGTAATTATTGCTCTTTTGAGCACCGTTCTGTTTGTGGTACGTGCATAATTTAGAACATTTTAATAGTTTAAATCTCTTTTTATATCGAAAAGGATTCTAAGATTAATTATTTAACATTTATTGCAGGCTAATGTCAACTACGTCAATGCTGATTACGTATGTACAAACTTTTTGTTTTCACTGTTTTATGCGAGAAAATGTTGTATAGGTAGGATTAAATAATATTACGATACCAAACATTAGCAGATAACAATCTGCACTTGAGTAAAGTACTATTAAATAAAGAAAAAGTTTACTGTCATTTGTGATTCTTTTATAAGCATATATTAAAAAATAGATCAATTATTATTAACAGTTAGTATTATTCTCACAATTACAACGTAGCAAAAATCTAGGCAAATCTACTTTCAAAAAAATTAGATTAAATTTTGATAAAAAGTTGATTGTTGCTTCAATAGTATATATAGAATAGACTTTATACATATATAGTTAACTGCATTATATTTCTTTTATTTTAGAAACCCAAAGATATAATAGAGATCGATGACACGAATAATCCCGACAATACCGAGGTAATCTATGGAATCATGTGTTTACATAAATATTTTTTGACTTTTTACTTAATAGAGAAAAAATAATTTTTCTAAGAATTTCATTAAATCGATTTAATATTTGTTTTACGTACAAGCCATAATTATTGTTTAACTTTATAGGGTCCTGTTATTGGTGAAGCTACAGTGACAGAAGAAGAACATATTGGTGGACATGAGGTAACGAAAATTGTGATATTGACTATTATGAATATAAGATTTATTTTTTTGAAAGTTTAAAATTTTTTAAATATTGTTTTGAATCAGTAATTTATTTATTTAATATTAGACGCAAATTGAATTTGAATTTTGCGTACCTTCCTAGAAAAAATAATATATGCTACACGTTCAATATGACGTATTAGATTAGTAAAATATATCATGGAAATCGATTAATTTATAATGTTATGTTATTATCAACAGCTTCCTTCGTTCAGTACTGTCCGACCTACACCTGAACCTCCGGTTGTTGAACAAGAACTACCCGAAGATATGACTACTCAGAAACCTACTCCAAAACCTACTCAGCCTCCCAAGGTAGATTCTTAATTTAGTATCAATTAATAAATAGTTTTATTTTTGTTTTCAACTGTATTTTAAAAAATGTTTTTAAATATTTCAGGGAAGCCACGGACTTGTAAATGACCTTCATAATTGGTTGCATGGATTAGGAGAGACATGGAAGGAACACATGAACAAGAAAAAAGAGACCATTAAGGATATTTTGGGATTAGGAAAAAAACAGCAATAGAATACGTAATATTTATCTATCATGTATGTCAATTGACCTAAAAACTGTGTCAAATATAACTCGATCATCAGTTTGCATTTACAAAGTAAACATTAAATATGTCAATTCAATAAATCTCTGAATCAATTGCTAAATCTAATAACCGCTTAATAAGTTTTCCCGTATTTAATCCATTTCATCGATATAGGTATTCGTTGTCAATTTTAAAATTTAAATAAGTTTGGAAAAAAATTAATCACTGCCGTAAGATTATTCAATATTTAAAAAAAAACGGTAATATTTAACAATATCTATTTAATATTTTGATTGATTATAGAAAAAAGAAATCTACATCTGTAACTTATTAGTAAAAAATTAGGTTCGTAATATACTTCAAAGTTTTATGCTGATGTTACTGCCATAATTGGAAACGCCTTCTTAATGCCACAAGACAATGTTTCAGCTGCGTTATTAGAGGTCCTCAAAACCAATATAAAGTTGTATGGTTTCAATAACATTCCCTTTAAATAGCGCATGTAATTAAAGAAAATCGTAAAAGTAATGAACGAGGTTTAAAGAGCAATAAATGCGCGAATCACAGGACTAAAAACAGCAAGAGTGAAATTTTTACTTCCAATTCATGTGCCCTATAACGAGTGCCGCCGCTCTTATAATCGTTTGAGCTTCGAAGGTTCTGATTTTACAGCCTCTCTCTAAAACCGGCTATAAAACCCTTCAAATCGTCCCTTTCATCTCGTTCAAAATCTCGAAAAAGCCCCCCTCCCTTCCTCCCCAATATAATCTACCTATACATACATATACACATTCCCCCATAAAACCCAAGCGCAGCTCTCGTGTTCCCTTTGACATATTCTTTTTGAAGAGAGCCAACCCATATCATATAGGGTTAATCTCACTGACCTGTTGTCCGAGGAGAAGACGACCTTGAGGGAATTGCCTTCGGAGGTGATGAGGGGCGGTGATCTGGAACCGCAGTAAATCCCATGCTTCTTGAGTACGTCTTCGGCTAGCTTGCTAGCCACCTCGACCCAGTCGTACTCACAGGGCTGCTCGTAAACATTATTACCCTCGAGGTCGAAGTGCGTGAAGTTGAGGGTGATACGGTACTGGGGCGGCGCGACGATCTCCCAGACGCAGTGCTTGTTGCCCGGATACGTCTCCGGGAACGAGGGGCTTGTGATCGTACCGTTGCTCGCGTCGAAGACGCCACCGCACGCGTCTGCAATGAGAGAGAAGGGAGGGAAAACGGTAAAGAGAATACAATAGGCCAGGATTTTACTTGTATGTGTGTGTATACGTGTGTGCGTACGATGAATGTGTGTGCGAGCGTGTAAAGCCAAGCGGAGAAACGAAGGAATATAAATCGTGGGATATGAGCTGTGGATGCGGAATGATCCATGCCGTATATCAGTCTGCCGTTTCATATAACGTCGCGAGCGTCGCGCGATGAAATGCGCTTTGAGCGGTTTTTAATTTTTCACCAGCGCAACAGAGCCGTGTTTATTTTATTTTTTCGTGTTCTGCGTCGTGATTTGATGCGAAGTACAATACAGAATGTTTCTAAAATATCAAAATTAATGATAGAAATAAAAGAAAACAAGTAATGATTTATTTTATATGCAGAATAACACTATAAAGTATACTTAGCTATTTACTATTATTATTTAAAATAGAAACAAATTTTTCATCGTATATTACCGGCATGCATATATATATATATATGCAAATTAACGTTAAATATTATGTAACACTTCCTTTGTGATTGAATATCGAAGCCTCATCGGCTACCCTATAATAACTAGTATATATAATATTAAACATTGCATGATGTCATCAGGTCTTTAACCGTTCAGATGAGGGGAGGGGGGGGGATATTGCTGATCAAGCATTCATAGAGGATCGCCTGTGTGTGATTTTCAATCGTCTAGCTGGCGTTAGGGCGGAAAGTCAGTTTCCGCTGTTCAACACTATCACATTTTCATCAGATAAAGGCTTTTCCACTATATATAGCGCTAACGCCCAAAGGGGTAAATCTATATGCTATGAACTATAACGTCGAAACCAGCTTTGTTCACAGAAGAGCTTGTAAGGGAAGTAATATAGTTTACTAATAGCTTTACATTCAGAACAACGGATAATCGATCTTGTGTAGTAATTATAATCTTTCAAGCTTTTTTTTTTTACTGATAACGTGTGTTTTTCTACAAGTTTTGGGTGTGTATATGTAAGTAAAATAAATCAATATATGTAGAGGTACAAAGGAATACTTACCTTCGCAGTGTTTTCCATCGGAGTGGAGTTCGTAACCAACCTTGCAGGAGCACTCGTACCCTCCCAAAGTATTTATGCAATCATGTTCGCATCCGTGATCCGTCAATGCACATTCATCGAATTCTAAAAAGGCAATACAAATATTTCCAGAACTATTTATATGGAATTTTTTTATTTATTCGTTTAAATGAATGAGTTATTTATGTTCTCTAAAAAATATTACATAATCTTTAACGATGATCTACAGAATTTTGGGAATTTATTTTAATGACGATTTCATTTTGTAAAACTTTTATATATACATGAAAATTTCAATATAAATATAATTCATTATAATGAAAAATGCTTATGTGTCCATTTTTATAAAAGATCAATGTTCGAACGATGTTTTTAATGAGTAACTGAATTATTCTTTAAAATATTTATTTTATCGTTAATGAATATTTAACATTGTATCGAATATCATGCTTAGCAAACATTTAGAGGAAGATATTATCTGTATTCGTGATAATGCAATGGACGAATTTTCTTCATTGATCGTAGTAAAATACAAAAATATGAAGAGATAAAAAGAGTAAAAGAGAGAGAGAGAGAGAGAGGGAGGGAAGGACAATGGGGAAGGGGGAAAAGAGTAGGTATAATGACGGGCCGAGTATACGGAAAGGAAGGTAATTTAGAAGGACGAGATATAAGAGGCGTTAAGCGAAGGGTCGCGGGTCCTGCACATAATAATCGACACGGCAGAAAACACAGAGACTGAGTCAAGTCTTGGATCTCTTAGTACGCGTCTATAGCTTCTGAGAAGTAAAAGGGCCATAAATATGCCCTAACAGTTATAACGAGTTTCCACAGCAAAAAAAACCTTTTTATCTGTTAGGGTAAACGAGCTGTCGAAGGAAGAGAAAATATGGCGTCTCGCGAGGTGATATTCCTCAAAGCTTGTCTTTTCTAACATGCATGTATATATAGATGCATTCGAGAGAAAAAAGTATATAGAGGACAAAGGCGATGTGCGAGCGAACTTTTAGTAGACATAGCAAGCCTTTATGCGAAAAACGAGGAGCTGTCAGGATATAAGAAGGTCGAACTACCTGTCTTTTCAAGGAAAGACTTTTCGTTCATCTTTCGAAGGGCAAAGCTATTTCTGACTGTAGTTTGAATCGTAAAAGCTTAAATCATAAATAAGAAGAAAATTGGGTACGACATATACACATATGAAAATATTTTCATCGAAATTGAGTCTAACACGGTCGGTGACATTTGTAAAGTAATAAAGTGTGGAGGAACGCCGAGAAGTACCGAACTTCTTGTAATTTTCTTGAACAATCTGAATAATCGATCAATATATATATAGATAATAGACTAAAGACTAGATGATAAGGTACTAGTAAATTTGCGTGCGTAATGAGGAGTGTTCGAAGGAATCATCGGGATTCGGTGCAACCGAGTTACAATGGAAGCTCTAATTGTCGACCTTCGACTCGCAGCTCATCAACAGAAGGCTTACACTTGACGTATCAATCCTGTAACTATTGTTGTTGTGAAATGTTGCTATATCTAGCTAGTACAACACGCAGGAACGTCACTGCGATACTTGTAAATACATAATCGACAAGAAATCCAGATCTAATACCTTTAGACGTACCAAAAAAAACGCCGATTTACTGTATTTATGGAATAGACGAATTGTCACGAACTCAGCTGCTCGACTGTTCATCTGAGTCCTGACGCGTCAGCATAACGATAAGAATAAGATGCGCGCGAGGCCTTCGAGTAAGCCTCGCGACATTAGCTCCGTTGGTATAGAGTGCCGGATTAGAATCCGCGGGTTCGTGTGTTCGAGTCCTGGTTGTCGCATATTTTTTACGCAACTTATTAATTTCATTCATTACGTCTTCCCCTCGTACGTAACAATATTTTTTGAAACTTTTTAAAACACCAGAAGATGTGGAAATTTTGAAACATTTTGATTCAAACAATTATAAAACAATAAAACTTTTCTGGATTATAATCCCCTACGGATTTTAACAACATTTCTTTCTGGTTTTAAATACTACTAAACAACAAATTAAACCTGATAAAGAAAGATCATATTGTAAACTAGAATGTGCAGAACATTTTCGAACTCAATTATCAAAACATTTATGTTTATAACACCAGTATATATATACACATAACAATCAAAGAAATAATTACCTTTCATGAATGTAGCGGAGAATCCAGCCTTTTGCACCGAGCTGTCACTGACAAACTTGACGAGCAGCTTATTTCCCGTCGACCTGATATCCGGTGGCAGCTTGTACCCGCAGTAGACGCCGATGAGAGGTGAGTCAGCAGCGTGTCCATCGCGTACCTCCACATAATCGTAGACGCAGTTATCATGGCTCTCGATCTCGAAGGATTGGAACTTAAGAGCAACCTGATAATCCTGGGGCACCGATAACCGCCAGACGCACTCTTTGCTCGATTGGTATTCCTCCGGGTAGTTGGGCGACTCCAGGTGACCAACACCGTCGAGTTTTACGTCGCCACCGCAAACTGCCTCGTAGTTGGCGCTGAAGCCACCGTGGCCACTTTGACGTGAGGACGTGACGTAGGTGACGAGCATGCGACTGCCCGTGGAGACTACAGGATCTGGGATTTTGCCACTGCCGCAGAAACGTCCTGCGAGGAATACGAGCGTATGTGTGAGCTTTGAGATGTCACGTCGAATTATGGTCCTGATCTGAATGGATGTATCTGATCAAGAGATTACGCGGTTCTTGGATGTCAACAAAACATCGAAGTCAAGGGTTTTATTAAAATTTTGGAGTATTGATCTTAAATAGTTTATAGAACTTGAAATATTACGAACGTTTTCATTACGAGTGTATAGACATTGTATAGTGTATAAATCGCAAATTATTTAAATTCAGATATTCTTTTGATAATTGAGCGTACACTTTAATAATTGTGATATTAAATGCTACTTTTTAGGGTGACGTATGTGCATTATAAAATAAAAAAAAAATTAATTTTACCAATAGTAAAACCTAAAAAGTTAATAAAAGAACGAAGAAAATGAGTATCGTTTGAAAATTGGAAAAGTAAGCATATGTCAAGTATGGATGAACCAGAGCAGAATTGTTCAAAGACGAGTAAAGAAGTAAATGAGCAAGTTATTAGAGCGTCAGCAAAAATGGCTTACGCAATGCATAGACGCGAATGTGAACTTTTTTCCACCAACAATATACTTTCACATGTGTCATCACAGCAAAAATGAAACAATACTAATGAATCCTATATTAAATAAGAGTTATAATTAACATAACAATTGAATTTCCACGGTGCAATGATATGAATAATTATTCTGTAAAATTCCAATTAATAATAAAATTGACTTTGTACGTGATACTATATAGATTGTAGCGACATCATTGGATGTCATTTTCTTGATTATTATTCAAAATAATTACATATGATTGAGCGTCTGGTTTTAGCGAATCAATATTCACTTTTACCACATATTCTGGAAACATATGGCAAAAATGAATAACACATGGAAGCTTACTAATTAAAATTTTGGTAACAATACGTTTTGTGGCCATCAAAATTGTTCCACCATATACATTTAATGTAATCTTAACCTGAATACCATTCATTGCATTGTTTCGCGTAATATGCCTCATGCATTAAACAGTACGAATTTTTCAAATGACTCGACTAATAAAATATATTAGTGATTTTAATTTTATGGTATAAGATTGACAAACAGCCGATGCAGAATTAAAAAAAAGGTCACGTTTAATTTAACTCTGCTGTATAAGTTATACTTTAATTCACTTTGCGGAGAATAAATTTTATTGCTCCACAATCGTCAGCTTTAGACACTCGAGACCGCATAACTGCTGCACTTGTGTCAAGCGCTTTTTCCCCAGTGTACTTTAAACTATTGATTGAGAGCATTTTAAAATTAGGACATGTACCTACAAACCTAAAAACTAACTCATTATAACACTTACGTACGGATTTCTATTAATTATTACAGATTCTTACGTTATATAAACTAATTTATTGTTTCAACTCTTTTTATTTGCCAATGATTGAGATATGAAGAGTAGTCTTCTCAAATAATATAAGGAAATACTAACTGAAATTTTAGAATTAAACTTCTTTTATGATTATTTGTTTAATAATTAATAATATATTTTGAAAATTCAAATAGATATGAATAATTTGGTTAATACCTACAGTTATATAAAAAAAAGTTACACTGTTTCTAACAATGTACACCGTTCTGGTAGTAAATTCTGATTAAAAAAAAGATACGGAATATGTTTATGTCAAGTTAAAACTTATGTAATGAGCCGTTAACTATAAATTCACTTCTTCGTTACAACCTGCTTTTAAATAAAGTACTGTTGTATTGTATTAAGCCAACGCGCAAACTCAGAAGTGCAAATCCTCATACAATTATCTTAATTTATCTGTCTTCATTTCTGCCATTAAGTGCCGCGCGCAGCGACACCCAAGCAAATCCGCCAAAGCCCAAAACAATCAAGTCACTGGCACTATACAGAGCCCGCAATTTCAAATTAGTTCAGTCACGCGGCCCGTTGACTTGCGTGCACGATGCATACATACACACATAGACACGTATATATATATATACTCACCAAGAACGGGGCTTTTGTGCCAATAGCCGTCGCGTATCTCGAGATAATCGCTGCGGCAGTAATCGCTCTTGTATATATCGAGAAAAGTGATATTGAGGACAATGCGCTCGCCGTGGGTGGCGGTGATACGCCACTCGCAACGCTCGGGTTCCGCGCCTGCACCAGGCGAACTGTTCGGATGGCTTGGCGAACCAAAGCTCCCGCTGTTCTCCTGGAACGTACGCCCGCACTCTGAAACACACACACACACACAGACACACGCACATGTGCCCTTATTAGCTGTACTCTCCCCCTTTCGATTATAATTGTCATTATGCGCACTTGAACTTTGCGTCACGCCTCATTTTGCCTACGCCTCCTCCTCCTCCTCCTCCTCCCCGTCGTTCCAACGCGACGCGTAAAAGGCTTTTGTGCGAGCTTAATGGACGGGAACTTTGAACGGCGCGCGTCAACCGCCGCCGACGCCGTTTCGTTTCTTCTCCAGCTGCAGTGTATATATATTTTGGAGCGCACGCGAGAATTGACGCTGGCAGTGCGCGCGCGCGCGCGGGCGTAATAATGCGCAAGGCGCACCGCTTTTGTATAGCGCTAAGCGTCATAATTATTATGCGTATAATGGCTGTGTATTCTTTTACTGCTCAGTTAAATAGAGCTCTTTTGTTGGATTATTTTTACGCGCTTGTTATAATTATAAACATTTTATATAGATTTGGATGAAGAATTTTTAAGTTGCATTGAAAATATGTTAAGTTATTCGAAGATGTGAATAAGAAATTTTCGAAGAGGTTTTGTATCGAGGTTGTTCAAAATGAGACGCATGCATGCTATTTTATCATTTTATATTGAGGAATTGACGTATAAAATTAAAAACACCGAAGAAAGGAACTATTTTTAATGTTGAAACGATGTAACTCGTTATTTTATGGTTTTATTTTGAAAAAATTTATGTGTAAAACGATTAAAGTGAAACAGAATACTGCTATTAAATTATTATACAATGAAGCTTTAAAAAACAAAGAGTGAAACGTGCTTAAAAAGTAGAACTTACTGTGACACTTGTAAAGTAAATTGGTTTGTGCTATATCGCCTTCACTTAATCGTACTCTCTGACCGATTTCCGGTCTCTTCTTCCCATGGCTCTCCATCGGCAAAATTGTGTCTAGGTAAGTACCCTTCGAGAACGTATTTTTCGCATAATGCATTATTGAATCATAATCGTAAGGCAGTCCTAAAGAATTAACTTCGTCTTCGGTCAATTTGTTAAAGTTGTATTCTTGACCTGAAATATAATCAGACAATAATTGTAAATACGTTCTAAAAGGTAACCCGTATTATAAATAGTATATAACATAATTTTGTATATATTATTAAATTTATTATTATATTGTTCTATTTAACATCAAAATTATGAAGTACAATGAAAGCATACTTTTATCAGAGTGTATTAAAAAAAGTAGCGAAAGTACATATATTACCGGTCATTATATTGTCGCGGATAATCTGCACATGTCGGTCACGATCCGGCCGTGTATGCTCGTGCCAAAAGCCAACGACGTGACCGAGCTCGTGTACGACTATTCCAAATTTGTCGCAATTTTTCCCGATACTAATGGCCTGCGGTCCATTTCCTCGTTTGCCGACGAACGAACAACAACTGTAAAATAAATTTGCATATACATACATTTTTAAATAAATTTATCATTTTCACCACATACAGCCCTTTTTATATCCAATAGACTTTTAACCAAAGTTCCATATATTTAGTCAAAAATCATCGGAATTAGCTTTAACATTATTTTCAGCAGTTTTCTCCCTCCTACTGCACTTCGATCAGGACAATGGAAAGAGTTCATTCCACCATCGCTCAGGAATCGCGAGAACGAGGAAGGAGAGAACCGAGCAACTAGACTCACCCACATGGCCGCTCGGTGAAGACGATATAGTTGGGATGCTCACGGGGCACGCGTTCTACGAACTTGACGCACGTGAAGTTCTCCCAGTGTCTCATCGCCTGCTTGAAGAGGGCCTTATGCGCCCCGGAGAAATTTCCGTCGATCTCGTACGGGATGACCCCGTGGTCCCAGACGCGTTCCTTGCGCGCCGTTGCAGCCCGCCTCCGTCTTGTCAGCAGTCCAACTGCTAAGCTCCTGCGTAGCCTTGCTAGGCCTGCGGATTCCGGTGCACGCTGCTGCCGAGCGATCCGTTGCTGCTGTTCTTCCTCCTCCTCCTCTTCGTCGGCCTCCTTGTTGACCCTACGGACCATGGCGGCCTTGTCTCTGGCCTTGTCGCTCTTGGCCTTGCCGCCGCTCCCGTTGCTACCTCGGCTCCTGCTCTTGTTCTTGTGCTTGCGACGACCTGCCGACCTGCCGGGGGAGATAACACGCCAAGCGTTTCAGCGATCTGACCTTTTCGTGTATGTGTGTGTATATATATGGGAAGGGGAAAGCACGCGTCTAAGCTCCGGCCTTGTCCCCGTGGTTGGGAATTCGGAATTCGTGGGAAATGTTATGCAGTGTGTATCGAAGTCTATGATATTTGACTGTTGTTCAGGTTGTCGACTGACAGTGGATGTTATCATTTCGCATGTTTGGTGATTTATTCAATTCCGACGATTTCGGAAAGAAATTTCGGAATTATTTGATATCGGATAATAGTATTTATCTTTGTAACAGATTATTTGATAGGTTGTGAATAACTGAATACCTGCATCAATTTAGAAAATATAAATAAATATACAAATACAAAATTGCGATGTGCGATTCTGTTTCTCATGTTTCGCGATATAGTGAGTCGTTCGTTGCTACGTTTTTAATGGCTTCTAACTTTAAAATATCGTATAAATGTAGGCCGTGTACAATCGAGTCTATTTTTCATTCGACAAAGCGTTTTTGTGATAGGAAACTGGAGCCTTTTTCTGATGAAATCGACAATTTACAATTCTAAAAATGATGCAAAATTTGATCATATTCAAAATACTAATAAATTTTATTGTATAAGTTACGGATGTGAGTAAGTGAAGCGTTTCTCAGATCATGTTATGTGCAATATGAAAATATTAAACGAATATTGAAATAATCGTGACTGAAAACATTGTGAATTTAGGCAAGCTTATGTTTCTTTTTAATTCTTTTTATCTCTGAATAGTAAATCATTTATTATAGAAAAGAAGTAATTACGATAAAAATTTAAAAATATTTTTAAAAAACGCTCAATAACTTTTAGTAGAACATTTTGACTCTACTTGATAATTATCCGAATTTTACTTCGATTGTTTATAACTGTAGGTAGCAACAGATATAGTTGCTGAATACAAAAAGGATAATGCCGCTTTTCAAGCATCTGTATATATATATATATACGTATATTCTGTAATTACTCCTTTTCCTCCTGCTCTTTTGAAGTATCTAAAAGTACAGAAATGAGCTCTTCGTGCTGAATAGCGGGGATTAGAGCGTTTCGGAGACTATATATATGTGATACTAGTCTAGCGCACAAAACTATCTAAGCTGTACACCTTTTGGCTCGTGGATTTTAATAGAAGCCTTAAAAGTAATTTTGATCACTAACAAAGATCAACGCTTTTCTATTTTCTTAACCTTTTTTCATTAATCTTTAGATGCCCATTTAATAACCAACACTTTAATTATCATAATCTCTCTCAAATAAAAAGAATTTGATTGAATCGATGTAATAATTAATTAAATAACTGTATAACATTAAACCTACGAAAAAAGTATTGAGTAAAACGAAAATATTATTCGGAACGGTTAATACAATACAGTCACAAAATTTTGATGCCAATATTCCCTGATGTATCAAAATACAAAAACTCAATCGTGTAAGTCAATAAATTGTTGATCGGTGCTCAAATTAATATTCTAAATATTTAGTTATAAAAATTATATTTGAATGTAAGCTTAAAGAGTTATGCACAATTTCCATGTATGTTTAAAGGATCACGATTAGGATATTGAATTCCGGTGAAGTAGCAGCACCTGTGTCATGTTGACACAAGAACTTAGGTTCGAATCCAGAGGATCAGCAATACCACGGCTAACTAAAGTTATTCTATTGTTAAATTTGCATAACATGATACTTTGTAAGAAATCTTATAGTATACAGAGTAAGAAATTATTATATCCGAAAGTTGATCTTATCATTTTTGTCTCTACGCTAAATATCGATAAACTTTTTAAAAGATTGTATTTACATTTATCAATGGGTTTGGTTTCCGAAAAAAATAAAATTTATGCTTTGACTTAAATTATATAAATAGTTACCAAAATATAAAAAGAATAATGGAAACGAAAACGAATGCGTTATCTTAAAACAGCAAAAAAGCTATCAGTACAGATATTTCTAACGTATTACTCGATCAGTTCACTTCTTATCTGGCTCAGAGACTGTACTATATAATACGCTATACAGCAGATACGATTCACACGAGTGTATGACCTCAAATGAAACATCATGTGGAACACTGATTTAACAGGCTTGTGAAAAACGCATTACCGTAACTTTGCGGCTCATAATTTTAGCGCATACAATGTTTTTGTAGCTTAGATTCTTGAAGTGAAATTTTTTTCTTTTTATGCAAAGCGATGATTTTATAATTTAAAATTCTTTTTAGTACAGTTTTTCAGCAAAATTATAATATATTTCTATACGTTAAGTTTCATTTATAGGAAATATATTCTTTAATACATTTTTTTGTTCATTATATCAAAACGATAATTTTATTGACAGAATGAATTTCATCTCTTTTAGGTACATATTTGCGATAATTGTGCTGTCAGTCCCGATCAATTGGCGAATTGAAAGAATAATAGAAGTTGAATTTCATACGTAGGTGATCGATAAGAATTTATAAGGAGAGCCTTGAGTAACATCGCCTTGACGCGTCAGAAACAGAAAACTCCCCTGATGTGGGCAATAAGATTAATGCCCGCGCTTTAGTTATCGTCAGCACATTGTTCCCCCTCGCCTTCGAGCAATTTTCGTTCGTTCTCCCTTTGTTCACCTCGTCTCACTTCACTTGAAAATTTTATTTACAAAATACAATTAACAGGCTTGTTGAAGAACTAATATATTTCTTCTGATATATTGATCAATGAAAAGAGGAAGAAAAATATTTCGACAAACCTTTCTATTAATAAATTAATTAATATGAATAATAAATACTTTTTCAAAAAGAAATGATCTTTCTTTTTCTTTTAATATCTTCTTCGTCTAATATCTAATAGACAAGATATTAATCACATACTACAATTATTGAAAAATAATACTTTAAGCTCGAATATCTCTCGTCGTGAATATAAATTTTCTTCAATTCAGTCAAGTACGTCTCTCCATTTATTCTTTCATGTTTGAGAACAAAAAATTTGTTAGATAGTTATGAAAGTATGTTTTAAAAATTCTTACTAATTATTATAAAAACTTGATGCGTAAAAAATGTTATGGAATATACGCTTAAATGGAAGTTTTATTACGGAGCTACTTAAAACAGGTATAACCGCAACGGCCCCGCGGTTTTAACATTTTCATTAAAAATTTTGGGGCTAGAGCGCAAACGAGATGTGGGTAAGCGGGGGAGAAACGTAATATCAAAGTCCGTTTCCTGCTTTACGATGACGGGCATTGTTATTGGCACAGGCGAGAGCAGAAAAAGAGAGAGGAAAAATCACAGGTGGCACACTGCAACTGAATTCAATAGTCCTTTGGAAACTGGGTTGCTGTACGCTCTGGTAAAAAATTAACGCGAAATTGAGAGACAAAATTTAAAAAAAGAATTCGTGGTTTGCAAAATCTTGTAGAATAATACCGAAAGACATTTTTAATACTATAGTTACAGAGGGATCTTACCACAAAATAAAACAAAATTTAATTCTAAGGATTATACAGACTTAATCGCTCTTATATAATGGTAAATGAATAATATTTTATCATTTTATTTACTACAACTTACTGCATTGGAAAACATATTTACAAACTTACTTTCGTCGGTGATGTCGTCTTCTTCTAATTTGGGGTATGGCAGTAGAAAAATGTTCACTATAAAATACTCTTTCTGGAAGATCATCAGCACCTAGCGTAGCATCTTCAATGTATTTAGGAGTTGCTAGTTTTTCTTTTTCGTAAACTATAGTTGTACTTGGATACAAAGTCTGCTCGGTATTAACAAAAGTTGATGTTTTGATTTTCTCAAGTTTTGCGTCGTCAATAATTTTTTTCGCAGATTTATCTGTTGTGTCTTCATCTAAACTAAAAATTGATTTAAAAACATTTATTGTAATGATTCGAATCAACATAATAGGGTGGTATTTTAGCTAAAAGTTCCATAAAAAAATTTCAACTCTTTACTATAAGCAGATAATGAAAAGTAGATATTATAGAAACGCTCATATAACAGTATGGTACTAAACGAAGTATATAAATGTGAAAACTTTTAGTTTATGGTTCCATAAAGCTCACGACTCAAATTGACTATAAAAAATAGTTTTCAAATTTAATGAATATTATTTTAAGTTAAAAGTTTCTGTATATACATCATTTTTTAATGTTGTAATATTTTGCTAGAGTTTACAACAAAAATCTGTCCAAAAATTTGTCATATTTTATTATTCAATAATTAATATAATTTATCGCACAGAAATAGGAAAATCTAATTATAGTTTAACTTTTACTAAGGAATTTTACCTAAAAACAAAACCATAATCTTTAACATCAGGAACATTATCTTCCTCTTTAACGGTTCCTCCATCAAAATTATACTGATTACGGTCAGCTACGATTGGCCCTGTTTTTTTCTCATTTTCTTCTTTTTTATCTTGCTTTGTTGGGTTTTGTTCACTCTTAAATTGTAAAATTTCTATAATAAAATATAAAATCCAGTTTATTTTACAATAAAGGAATTCTTAAAGAATATTTACTACTAGTAAAAAGTTCGACATACCAGTCAGACCTTCTTCTTCTACTTGCAAACCTTCTTTTTCTATTTGCTCCTTATACTTATCAAGTTCATCCAAGTAAGTTTTGTTCCATCTTTGTTCTCGCCACTCAGTTTCATACTTCATGTTTGGTAAAGCAATATCTCCCATAAATCCACCTAAAACAAAATGATATTCAATTAAAAACCGCTAACTTGACTTTAACAAAATACTTTCGTAAAAAAATATATAAAGTTCAAAGATTTTGAATAAAAAATTAAATTTAAAGGATTTATTAAAATTTAGAAAAAAAATATAATTGCTGCGGCACTCAAATTTTCATAAAAATTCGTTTCATCATAAATATCATATGCGTAAAAAATATTATCAATACGAAAAATTTAATAAAACAAATGGTTTTTCTTGAAAATGAAGTACTAAACATCTTAAGACTGATACACAGGTATTCTTTCGATAAACACTAAAAACGGATCTCAAATAAAGTAGAGATATTTTTATCTCGTTAAACTGCTGTTCTTATTTAGTAAATAATATTTTTGTATGTTTTCTATGTTTCTGACTGAATTGAAATAGTTATTACTTGCATGAATTAACTGATAAAAACGTAACTTTAAAAATACTATTTATTTAAATACATTTTTTAACAACTTTCTTCATAGATACATTAATTTGAAAAATTGGCAATTTTTACTAAAATTTGATTATTTTTTTCAACTTATTGATTTCGAAATTATTTCATAATAGTCACGTAATACGTCCATTGAGTGAATCACGCGCATTTCAAGCAATAGTATTTATACAGTTTTAGTATATTTTCTCCAAATATTTGTTTTTACTTTGAATTGATATGAATTTATAATTAAAAAAATAAAATTATTAGTTTAAATGTATCTCCTTCTCATAAGATTGCTTTGTAATAGTCATAAATAAAATCAGTTTACACAAAAAACGCATGAGTTAAATTTAAGAGATCATGATTTCCTATGAAGTTTAATTATTGACAACCATACATTATAAAGTAGATTAAAAGATTATGGAGCGTATTTATAAAATATACTTATATTTTTTTGAACTTTTAGAATATTTCAACAAAAGTTAAAATATACAATAAATTTCAAATGAAGTAAGTATGGAACATAACATTAACGGTGGGATTGAAAAAATACTAAAATGCAATCCTTCAAAGTCATTATTTGGAGTTCATTAAATAATGATAAATATACGTAATCCGCATGTACTTTGTTCTTGACACGTGCCTACATTCATTATCATTGTTACCATCTATAATCAAAGTTATACAGTAAGTTATATGAATCGAATACTTTTTGTCGAAGTTTTAAGCGGATTCCATAAAAGCATTCAAGGTTCAAACACAAAAATCAATTGTAACAGCACTTCCTTTCGACTGCACAATGCACGCGTTAAAAATACGAGCTTTAAATGCAAATGTTTAGTGTTGAAACGTAAATCTCGGTGGAATTGTATCAATGCTTAGAAAGTACTTGTGCCGCTGTAACCAAAGCTTTACAAAGTTTTAGGTAACAATGGTTCTTTGATACAATCACCTTAACCTACTCGTTTAGTGACAATACTACACAAAGAATCTTGAAAATTACGCAAGACTTTTTAAACTATTATGTCCTGGTATTTACGTTTCATCGTTCTCTGATACATTTTTAGGTAGTAAAACTGAAAACGCATCATATTTTTGTTGTTGTCAAAATATATTAAAAATAATATTCAAAGATGAATCATTACAAATTTTGCTTCAATTATCAGATTTTATTCATTAGAAAAAGCTGCTGTAGAGATTAAATTTTATTCAAATTTCCAAACTGCAGTATTAAAAAAACCAAAGTAGTTAAATTATTATTTATAAACTTATAGAAACCGATAAAACATGATATTATAATTATCCTATTAACATTTAATCACGTAAAACTAATATTGTAAGCTCTCAATATACGATTTATTGCTAATTCTCTTATTAGACAAAACCATAAATATTATAAGCCACTGTTTACTCGCACTTATATGGACTGAGTAGTCAATTTATTACACCACATTGTGTATTTAACCATATTAATTCAATATATATATATATTATCCATTGTTCACTCATATATGGTTGATTAATTAGCTTCACGCAGCGACCAAAATAATAGGATTATTACAAATTCAATAATTATTTTAAAATTATGTAGAGCCATTTTCCTTTATCCACCGTCTTCATCTAAATCTCTTATTGGAATTCCCACAAACCAGGAGAGTGGGAAAAAAAGAACCGGAAGCTAGATGCAAAAACAAAGAGTAGGTGAATAAGACACGAGCACGTGATCTTTCGGGTAGCTTTAAAGTACGTGCTAATGTATGCACGCTAAATACGAGGCGTGTACCAGAGAGAGAGAGAGAGAGAGAGAGAGAGAGAGAGAGAGAGAGAGAGTAGAGAAGACTGGCCTGCGAGAGGACCAAGTATTTTGCGGAAGCGTTGTTTACTAGTAGCATGCGCGCACGCGCCGCTACGTCTATATATATACACGAGTATATGTGCAAACTATGCGCGTATATGGATGCGACTATATATGCGGGGTGCGGTATGTGCGCTGCGGCTGCGAGGAGTATAAGTAATTGGTGACTTGGCAGTATATAAACGCGCTACGCGGCAGTGTTGTTGTTGCCGGGCTGGTCATCAGTGTATACAATTATACATATACATATAGATGACAAGAGATGTTTTGAGAGACGTTTCGTTTGATATAAATAAGGGAAAGGTGTGTGTGTGTGTGTGTGTGTGTGTGTGTGTGTGTGTGTGTGTGTGTGTGTGTGTGTGTGTGTGTGTGTGT